>BOPP01000063.1:3528725-3550381 GCA_017312745.1 Gryllus bimaculatus
TCGAAAAGTCTTTATTGAAGACAATAAATTGTTTTCAAATGATTTGCCAGCCCACAATGTAAATGTTTGCTAAAATAAATGTACTTGCTTGTTCAACAAGATGCAAGAATTATATTATTACAAATATGTGTATCAACCATTTACTTACAGAAAATGGGATAGGTGAGTACGAATATCTCTGGAAATTGGGGAATTGTCTATAAGATAAAGATCCTCAAAGACTAGCACACGGTTAATATCTATAATTGAACAAGGCCCTTATTATCAATATTTACTGGTTTAAATAAGGCTACATACCAAGTGAACACCCGATCTTAAACTAATATGGTCTCAATAACTGGACTTGTAGATAAATGTAGTATCGACTTAAGGTATGCGAAAATTTCTAGTAACTGTTTTGCATCAAAAAACGTGTCTTCGAAACCTGATCTTTGTAACTGAATGGGCGATTTAACCAGGTATTCTGCATACTTTAAAAGCATTCGCTCTTCACAGAAGATAATTCGCTAATTGAAGCTCAACATACCTCAGCAGGATACTCGTGGCGGTGATGTAATTGGACGAGATTAATAAATCTCAAATGAAAATGGTCAAAAGGTAGAAATTTTTGAACCCCTCGCAATGCGAGATAATGTAAAATGGCAAGATTGGATTAGGCGACTCGAACGCGTTACTAATATCATTAGTTCCCTTAAGTGTAGTGCACGTTCATTGCGGAAGAGTAGCGGTAAATAATCGCGAGTCCGGCGACCTATGTGCGCCTTGCCGAGGATTTTGCCCACCGCAGGACACCGCCCAGGACGGGACAAGCTCTAAGCTCCCGACTGGTCCCCGACTAGTGTGGTGGTGCAGGTGCGAAAGTAAGTGGTGTGTAATGTAAGGGGACCAACGCATGAGGAAATGAAATGAGCGCGCTTGTTTCATTCACCCCGCTTTGTTAGGGTACTACTCCGGCATTCGCCGTGTGGTGACGGAGAAATCTCGAAAAACTACTGATCCAGAGCAGCCAGCCGCTAGAATTCTCCTGACAGCGGCTGAATTAGACCAAACTCTCTAGCTAGTGTCGAAAAAGTCTTGCCATCGTATGCGGACTAGGTCCCCCAAGATCAGAGGCACTGCCAGGTGGCTGACATGAGTTGATGCCCTGCGCCACTTTTGCCAGTTGTAAATTTTAAGGAAAATTGGACAACAAAACAACTCTCTGTTAAGGTAGCATTTTGTCTATGAAAGCAGTTTTTAAGAAGAGGAACGCATCCAACACAACAAGCTCAATTTGCCACGCAAAACATAAACGTTTCACACTTCGAAACGAGCAATCACTCTAGTGAAAGTTCTCTCGTCAAGAGACACGAACGGTGAGCATATTTTTTGGTTGATATCGCAAGTTGTGCTGAAAATCCGGGTCTATTATTTCTGAAGCTATTTGCGATATGAGTATCCGCAATTATTTTTTATTTTCAAACCATTTTTCTCGCCTTTAAACACTCCAACAGGCTCATTTTCTCGGTCAGTGATATTATTGATGATCGTTTCAAATAAATGTCCTAGAACACCTTAAGCGCATATTGAACTGAAATTGCATAGAGAATCCTTGGTTGGTTTGTTTCGTGACCAAGGACCGTAACAATGAGTGTGGGCGTAAAACTATAAATCATTGTGATTGGGATGAATAATGACAGGAAATTTTTGTGGGGAGGCGGAACGGACGAGTCGACCCCGGAACGGGGCGAGTCGGAACGGGGCGAGGCGGGACAGCGACGAGGCCGAAGAACGGGCGAGGCAGGAACGGGCGAGGCGGGAACGCGACGGAGCGGAGAACGGGGCGAGTCGGGAACGGGGCGAGGCGGAACGCGACGAGGCGAGAACGGGGCGAGCGGGAACGGGCGAGGGCGCGGAACGGGGCGAGACGGGAACGGGTGACGGACGGACCGGGACGGGACGGGACGGACGGACCACGAGGACGGGACGAGACGGGACCAACGGGACGAGACGGGACGGACGGGATCGGACGGGACGGGACGGGACGAGACGGACGGAGACGGGACGGGACGGGGACCGAGACGACGGGACGAGCGGACGGGACACGAGGACGAGGCGGGAACGGACGAGGCGGAACGGGACGAGGCGGAACGGACGAGGCGGGAACGGACGAGGCGGGAACGCGGCACGAGGCGGAACGGACGAGGCGGAACGGACGAGAGCGGGAACGGGACGAGGGCGGGAACGGGACCGAGTGCGGGAACGGGACGAGGCGGGAACGGGACAGGCTGGGAACGGCGAGGGGGAAGGGACGAGGCGGAACGGACGAGGCGGAACGGGACGACGGGACGGGAGAGCGGGAAGGACGAGGCGGAACGGGACGAGGCGGGAACGGACGAGGCGGAACGGGACGAGGCGGGAACGAGGACGAGCGGGAACGGGACGAGGCGGAAACGGGACGAGGCGGAACGGGACAGCAGGCCGGACGAGTGGAACGGGAGCGAGGACCGGCGAGCGGAACGGACGAGGCGGAACGGCGGAGGACGGGACGAGCGGGAACGGGACGAGGCGGGGAACGCGACGAGGCGCGGAACGCGGACGAGGGGTAACGGGACGAGGGGACGGGCGAGAACGGGACGAGCGGGAACGGGACGGAGGCGGAACGGACGAGGCGGGAACGGGAGGAGCGGACGGGACGAGGCGGAACGGGACGAGGGGAACGGGACGAGGCGGGACACAGCCGGAACGAGGGCGGGAACGGACGAGGCGGGACGGGACGAGGCGGGAACGGGACGAGGCGGAACGGGACGAGGCCGGAACGGGACGAGGCGGGAGGACGGCGGGAACTGGACGAGGCGGGAACGCGGACGAGGCCGGGAACGGGACGAGGCGGAGGGACGAGGCGGGGACGAGGCGGGCGGAACGGGACGAGGCGGAACGGGACGAGGTCGGGAACGGGGACGCAGGGACGGGACGCGGCGCGGCAGGGACGGACGACGGCGGGAAACCGGAGACGAGGCGCGGAACGGACCGAGGCGGGAACACGGAGACCCGAGGCGGGAACGGGACGAAGGCGGGAACGGGGACGAGGCGGGAACGGACGAGGGGAAGGACGAGGCGGTGAACGGACAGGCGGGAACGGGGACGAGGCCGGGAACGGGACGAGGCGGGAACGGGACGAGGCGGGAACGGACCGAGGCCCGGGAACTGGCGACGAGGCGGGAACGGGACGAGGCGGGAACGGGGACGAAGGCCGGGAACGGGACGAGGCGGAACGGGACGAGGCGGGAAACGGGACGAGGCGGGAACGGGACGAGGCGGGAAGGGACGAGGGAACGGGAGAGGGGCGCGGACAGGCCGGGAACGGGACGAGGCGGGAAACGGGACGAGGCGAGTGAACGGACGACGAGCGCGGGAACGGGACGAAGGCGGGAACGGGACGACGGCGGGAACGGGACAGAAGCGGAACGGGACGAGGGCGTGAACGGGACGAGGCGGAACGGGCGAGGCGGGAACGGGAGAGGCGGGAACGGCGCACCGAGGCGGGAACGGACGAGCGGGGAAACCGGGACGAGGCGGGAACGGGACGAGGCGGGAACGGACGAGGGCGGGAAACGAACGGCGGGAACCGGAACGAGGCGGGAACGGGACGAGGCCGGAACGGGACCACGGAGGCGAGCGGGAACGGACGACGGAAGAACGGGCCAACGGAACTTGGCGAAGGCGCGGACGGAAACAGCTGGGAACGAAGGGCACGGAACGGGACGAGGCTGGGAACGGAACGAGGCAGGGACAGACAAACGGAGTGGCGGGAAGCAGGCGCTTATGTCGGAAGCGCGTGTACGGGAGCTAGTGAAGGGCGTGACCCACGTGACCACCGGTTGGCTGCGAGCCGCGCGCCGTCCGAGGCCTTCGCGGGGCGGGCTTCGAGACCCGACGGCGGTGACTTGGCAACGACCGAAGGAGCCACTGGCTGAGCATCGCTGTCATTTCCATATGGAGTGTTGTCCTGGGCCCTAAGAGGTACGTCTCGCTCATATACGTCAGTCTAGTGGTAACTCCGTCTCCAGGCGAGCCAGAGAAAATGAAACTATTAATCCAAATAGACAGTTAATACTCTACATATTTACGTTCTGTATATGCACGATAAAAAGAACTATGATGTTTTTTATCAAATATCAACAAGAGAGAAAATCATTTTTATTCATTATTCAATAATTAATTGGTTATAACGTTCTTAGAATAGCGGCAAGATATTAAATTACCTGATCTTCTATGGCCGTTTTTTTCTGCTAACCACGTGCACGCACATTGCAAGACTCGTTTTCTTGGCGAACTGTTAATGTACTATTGAAATGACATTATTTAATGTCATGTACGCGTAATCATTGTAACAGCGTAGAGGAAGCAGCAAAGCTTGCGTTTTGAAGAATACGTCGTGTCCAGTGCTGCGTTGGTAGCAGACAATTGTCCCCGGGGCGCCGCCCTCGATGGACGAAAGACGCTCGCTTGCTGAGCTGGGGGCTGGGATGGCGGCGGGGCGAGCGAGGGGCGCGCCCGGTCACGAGCGCCGAGTTCCGCACGGCTTCTTCGCCGCGGTTGCCACACGCGCAACACGCCCCCCGCGCCCCACGTCCCGAGCCCCGCGCCCAGCCTACGCCCCGCGCGCGCGAAATATGAAAATTGATCGAGAGAAAGACGGCGGCGGCCTGCGGGCGTCACTCTTTCACGGCGCGCCCTCGTCGCCGCCATCGCTCCCCTCCGGCTCGAGCCTCCCGCTCCCGCACACAGACCAACGCCCACGCCCACGCCCGACGCCCCGGCCACGCCCACGCCCTCGCCACCAGACCAATAGGCACTGGACCTCCTGTCCATCCCGCCCTATTTATTACCGCCCTCGCTCTTCACCAATCCACTCACCGCCTCCGCCCGTCGTTGTCCCACCCAATCACACACACACCCTCTTCCTCCTCTACATCGTCCTCAGCCTCGCCTTTTACCGGCCCTCTCAGACAAAACTACAACTGCCTGTCTCCCTCCCGCCCTACCCTGGCCTCCCTGCCTCGCCTCCCTCCCGCCCTAACCTGCCTTTCTACCTGCCTCCTTACCTCCGCGCCTACCGCCGTCCCTACCTCGTCGCCCTCCTGCCTCCCTTACGTTTTAACTCGTCATCGTCCTCGGCTCTCGCCCTTTGCCACCAACCTATCACTATCATCACCTTGGTCAATGCCCCTCGCCAAGGGCCTACTATCGTCTTCCCCTTCCCTCTGCCTGGCCCTTTTCACAACGACTACAACGGTCCCGCTCTCAGCCACGTTCTGCAGTTGTTCCCTCCCTCGCCCCACGGCCTTATCTACAATTTTCCTCGCCGGCACGACCATACTCCGCCCTCCCCGCCGCCCTCACGCCTGGCTTCGGACCCACAATCGCCCCATCCTTGACCACCCAAGAATTCCACCCCACTTCCAGGACACTAGACCGGCAGATCTCGCTGCACTTACATCCCTCAGACAACTTCGATTCATCGCTGACAAAAATGTTATAAGAATCCAAGAACAGGTGACCCATTACCTCAATATTGATCCATTGCTGCCGCCTCAGACTATTTCTATGCCGGACGAATATTTTCAAGCTCAAAGCCTTCACTCGCTTAGAGGTATTCCATATATCTCCAGTGCGTTATATCCATCCACTTTGTTTAAAGTGCACTGCTGTTAATATAATTTCATTTATTTTTTTTTACTAGAATCTAACTTCCGGATTTTTATACGAACGCCTGCTACTTATCTCCATGTGTCAAGCTGCCAATACACCCGCGTGTACAGTCAATGAGAGTAGTGATCTATAGGGTTAATTTACATTATGGCGGAAATTCAGTAATATATGTCCTTGAGGTGGATTCAGTTCATAAATTTTAATTTCACTTTTAAATATGTTTTACTAACCTTGAATGTTTACCATTAAACTATAATTGTTTCTCAAACAGGACGGGCGAATGTAATGTTGTATATACGAGAGTACGATACAATCTTTATCACAAATCGTAACACGACTTACTAATCGTATGAGCTGTGTTAATTCTGCTACATAACACGGTTCATACAATTAACTTACTAACTGTATACTTAACTTTAACATGGAATTATGGGTAAGGGCACTAAGTATTTACTTCTAATCATCTAGGTTGTATAGCTTGTGTACTTACCAACTTAAGTTGACATTGTTTCACTTGCTTATGGCAAATGAAGTTTCGCTTCAATTCTGCCAACGTAAAAACATGGATTGCTCCGACTCGTCCGATTTGCAAAAGCATACACCGCTTTGTAAATTACTTTTGTGTTACGCATATGTAGCGCAAAGCCTGAATTGCTTAGAAGACTTTCCAGCACAATGTGAGTGCAATATTCTTTCTTAGCAAAGAGTTTATTAGGTGGATTGATCCGGTTCAAAAAAATCAAACAAGCCGCAGGATGAGAAAAGATTTCTCGCAGCTTCAGTCACTACTAATGTCCAATATTGATCAAGTGCGTGCCGCGAATTATGTTCAACCGATGCAGTGACTATTCAGAGGAAAACAATATGAAACCGTTAGTCCGTTTCGGCATATAAGGAAACACTGACGATGGATCGTCGAAGAAGATTCTTTTGTTGCCAAGGACAACACGCATTTCACATATGCCTGCCATAGATCTTCAAAGTGTGTATTTCGATGTGTCAGGAGCATTCCGGATACAGTTCTGATCTGTCTAATTACATCTCTTGGTCACTTGAAGATGTTCATGGGGCCTGAAGATTTGTCTCCGAGCTTCACGTGAGGAAAGCATCCACAAAGCCTCGGTGTTTCATCGAAAAATACTTTTCCCACGGGTAAAGTCCAAAAGCTGGTGTCTGTGTTAGGGAAATGGTCTCATAGTAAACTATTATTCTATTCGTAAACAATTTAAACATTGAGAGCAGATCCTTTTGTATTACCCTCGTAAATATTTTAATAATGAAAAATGATAATGCACAAACGGTCTCACAAGACGCGTCGTAATTATCATTTAATATTATACTTAATTATATGCATTACACAGCTTCTGAAATTCATGTTGTGTGGATATAAAGAGGCTTTCCTTCAGAAGAGTAAAAATTACTAGTGCTATTAGTTGTTAAATCTTTATCGTCAGAACGGACACATTTCTCCATCGAAAACAAAGTGAAGTGGAAAGAAAAAACAACGATTTCCAAAAATGAAAACGAATTGTATTACGTCTTTCCATTCTAAGAAGTTCAGTGAAAAACAATGGTGGAATTCCATGAGTCTCGAGCACTTTGTTTTGCAGTTCCATTCCTTTCAAGTTCTCGCTGGTCCCAGAACTGCAGTGACTCCGCCTCTTGAGATAATTCAACTCATACCTTCAGATTACTCTTCCCGGAAGATTTACAGCAGAAACAAGTAATGACATCATTGAAGAATATAATTATTTTGCGTAACAACTAGGTTTTCTTGGCACAAAATTGATACGTATAATAAATATATTGAGTATATAATGTGAGGCAAATAATACGCCAGTACTAGACGGAATCTTAACCCAAATTATTACCAACTTTTTTTGACTTCACAGAAAGAGGTTTCGCGCTCGTAAAATTTCTTTCCTTCACACATTTCAGGACGTTTGAAACATCATTTTTCAAGAATATATAATTTTACATGCGTAACTCTTATTTACTCGAGTTTTATTAAAAAGCGTGAATGATGATAAACGACGCGGAATGCTGAAATTAATTTTATGGCCTCTTTGTTCACATCCGTTTATAATCAATTCACACGCATATTGTTATCTCTTTAAGACATAAGAATTTTAATCAGTTTTTTTTACAAAAATTCTTTCAATTATATCAGCACAATGTAAATCAGCTCGGGGAAAAAACTATCGGTAACCTCAAATTGCGTGCATTTGATCTGACACAATGACGCATTAACAGCTGGCCGCGCTCATTCAGGCTAGCGGAAAAATACATTTCCGTCTTGGGCGAATGCTCAAGTGTTTAGAACCCGTCAAAAAATCCGCGGTCCCCCTGGCCTGAACAAAGCATAACAGTACGCCGAGGCAGCTCTAAGCGCGTGTGCGCTGCTCTTGGTGAAAAGGACGGTGGCGCGACCTTCATCGTCTCTCGCCGCGCCTTGCTCGCAGTGCCGCAGTCGCCTCCGCCCCGCCCCGCCCACTGCCGCCGCCCGGCGACGCCCCTCACTCCACATCTCCATCGGACGTACGACAAAGGTAGCTCCGGATATCCGGCAAGCTCGTGCGAAGCGGACGTCTCGATTACGTGTGGTAGTAAAATTTACTGGAACACTGCTGTGATAAAGCAATTTGCGTTTAGAAAGTCACCAATTTCCAGCACGACTTTTTTTTTTAATTAAAAATATTCAGTTTCGTCTGTTACACACGAATCTGAGTACATACTAGTTAAAATTACTGATTAACTAAGGGTTGCAATACAGTGGAAACAAGAAACAGACGTGGCAAGAACTTTTCCAATTAACCCATTATGGCCTCAGTGGTCCCTGCCGGTACGAAAAATTCTGGCGGCATTTGGTTTCAATGTCTGTGCATAATCATTTGGGAATTTATTTCTTCAATAGACGTAGATATGCCTTCTTAAGCAATTTTGTGTCATTTCTGAAATGTAGTAGTAATCACTACGGCGTTGTACACTCCATGACAGGTGTACACATGACTTGTGTCTCGGTTCGAATCCTCTATACCGTGGCTTTTGCCTGCCTGCCTGTGGTTATGTCGAAGGGATAAGTCGGTGTAAAGCAAACGGGGTTGGTCCGCCACCGTAAGTTGACGCGGGCATGTGCGCTAAGCACGTAACGGTTTTGCTCTTGTCAATAGAAATATAATGGCGGGCGTGGGGCTCACAACAAAATGCCACCGTATGTAATGATCAATCGTATATACAGTAAAAGTAACATGTTATATACACGTAAATTAGTAACATTTCTGCTTATTGGATGTATCTTGATTCGTGTGTTGAGATGTTACTAGAAATGAAACTGCCTTTTCTCGTCGTATGATGTAAGTCGTTACACATTGAGTCTTGGCAGCATGAATAATTCAAATAATATTTTATTATTAGAACGACCAACATGGGAAGAACTTCATAACCTTTTTATTTATCTTGAAAAAAGAACTGTACTAATTGTACTAAATCGGAACTCAATACTTCCAAAGAACGAGAATTAAAAAAGAGTAAAAATTTTTACTTGTTAGTGTGCGTGGCCGGGCCGCGCGCGCTAGTCAGCGCCAATGTCGTGGATTGTCTATGTTTACCCTGCTACATACTACATATTCTTTAATAATGCAGAAAACATTTATTGAGAGCCTTAAGGGAATGTAATTGGAATAGGAGAAGAAGATTACAATTATTTAACTTACAAAAATATTTATTTTACCTTACATGTTTTTTATTCCTATTTGTATTTTTGAATTTTCATTTATATATCTCTCCCTATGCACGCACGGTGGAAGGGAAAGAGAAGGACGTCAACTCTCTAAAAATTTTTGGAAGAGTTCCCTTCATCTCTGTTCATTTGACAACTCTGCTAAGATATGTTAAGATAATTAAAATCAACCATATGTATTAATTATGTCAATAACGTTATTGATTTAATTTCCCTTGTAGCAGTAGTATTATTCTTAGTGAAATAAGGCGTTGCAAATAAAATAATTAGTGGCAAGGAGGACCAGTCTAGTTGGCGCCTCCGACTTTCTTTTCGCCTCGAACAAACTTTAGCACGGTCATTTCGGGCGGGTACGCCCTTTTTTACGTCCTCGGAGAAAAGCGTCATTTCGCACCGGTAAAAACCGTGGAGGATGGCGCTATCGGAACGACTCTCAGTGAGACCAAAAAAGAGTCGACCTCCACGCACGGTGCACCCTCAGAGTGCCCTCTTGTAGGTTTAGCGCGGCCTGGAGGTCGGGTTGGACGTGTGAAGGAGCTGGTGGATGGGTTGCGGCGGGGTGCGTGGATTCTTTGCATGCGTGAGGCTCTAATCAATAAACACAGTATGGCAGAAATCGCAAGCACGGAGATAATCTGTAAATTTTTATAGTGTGTTTTGGCATTTTGTTTTGTTTTTGTTTGTTAGATGTTAACAGCAAGTAAGCACTTTTTCGTAACATTATTCTCATACAAAAATTATTACATATTCCAAATGAAGACTTATCAAAAATGTCACAGATTATTTGAAAACAGAAGTTAAATGTAACGAATCTCTGATCTGAGATTAAAATTCCTTTAGATTAGAACTATTACTTTGCTGAATTTTGGAATGAGCGCATTAAATTTTTACACGATTCTTCTCTGTTGGAATTTCTTAAAATCTGCGTAGTATAGATTTGTGTGATGTTAATTAGTAATATTGGTAATTCATTTAAAAAAGTAATTCCCTTAGAAGTTATACTTATTTGGACTTGGATGTTGTTTATTATGATTGATGCTGAAGATTGATTTTGCACGTGGGTTCTTCTACTATTTTTATCTTGGAGACTAGAGTAACACCAGAAAGGTAAAAGAAGGTTTTCCACGTGTCAAAAACTAAATTTCCTACTTCAGTTACTGAGTCCGCTATTTTATTTCACAAACTTCTTTTCTCCCTGTCTTCTAAATCGAACCCTATCTAATGATACTTCGTCCTGCTGCTGAAATTTTGCTTTCCACTTGGGACGTTCCGCTACGAGACAGAAAATGGGTGGTTCACAAGACCTTCCCAATTACACAGGGCGTAAGCGATGAATACACACATTTCGGCGAGTGGTGCACCGCAGGCACTGCAAGGCCCCCGTCGCGAATGCGGTTGCGGCGAGAAGGGAAGCAAGCGAGCGCTGGGTGGGAGCAGTTGCAGGCGGCATGGCCTTCTCGGCGGCCCGCCCGAGGTGAAGTCGACTGGGCACAAAATAGCGACGAGCTGTCGAGAACCTGAGATCGATACTTCGTTCCTCGGGAACGAAAACGACTTGCTTCCGCGAAATCGGGATGCCACCGTAGGCACGGTACCTCTAGACTCCGAAAGGACGGGAAGAAACGGAAATAAATTTATATGAATCGTTTTCTTGCAAGATCTGAAAACATTGTTAAGTGTCCTGGAGTATGTAAAAATCAGTTTCAAATAATTTGATTGTTGTGAAGACATTCTACATTTTTTTGTTACATAAAATCATTTGTTTTACATTCACGGTATCAAGTAATGCGTTGAATTAATAATTATTCGTAAAGTATGATTTTTTTTCATCATTGCTCATCTTAATGCGTACAACTTTAATAGCATTATTGACAGGAATTAAAAAAAGCTAATATAACATCCACTATTCAGATACCTTCATTATTTAATCTGTATTCCTTGTCAATAAACATTATTTTTCTCATTACGAGCAAGAAATATTGTAATCAGTTACATAGGCAAAGGTACTAACAATACTATGCGAATTTCATAGCATTGCTTTGGAAATGTAAATGTAAATAGATCTGGGATGGTTTTCAGATTAGCCGTCTTACGAGAACTATATTCTCGAAACTGATACTGCAATTTGATTCAAATGTATAAATAATTTCCCCTAGATCAGAAAAATATGATCCCGACACACCAGAGTGGATATTAAAATCAAAAAACCTCACCAAGACACCAGAGAAAAACAAGCTTTTTAATTTTTTGTGTGGATAACTATCAACATCGTAATTTTGTGATATTGTTTTTCGTTATTGCCTTATTTTAATGAATTGTAGGCCACGTTCATATTTTTTCATTCGGAAAATATTTTAGAATGCAGAACACAGAGAAAGTTTTTAATTCAATATACACCTCAAAAAACGATTCCCTGCGTAAATTCAACCGGAGAAGACTAGAAGGACGCGTATGCATTGATTATTTATTTTGTAAGTATTTTTTTCAAGTGTTAGAACACGTTAGAAATGAAAGAACTCTTTGTTGATGTGCCGTTGCGTGGTATGCATGGAGATATATTATGTTTATCTCAGCTATAATAACTCCCCTTATTTTACAAGTTGGAGGAAATCGGTTCCTCCTCTAACAAAATAACAAAAAATAATGGTTTTTATGATCAACCCACACCTGCATTTTACTTCAGAGTATTCCTAAAGTATACAGGCATTTTCTTATAGAGATAAATGTATTTAGCTTTATTTATCTTTTTCATCAAGAACAGTATTCACTTCATCTTCTGGTGATAATTGAATTTCGTGAATTATAGTGATGTTAAAAATTGCTTTATTCATAATTGCAGGGTGTTATTCTTTAGATGAATCAAAGGAGGGGGGAAGGTTAACATCTTCTCTCTCAAGTATGATGGGCAAACCATCCAGCTTTGGTCCAAAAGACTTCGTGTAGATCAACTTTGATTTGGAGAGCCTTCATCTTGTATAACAAAGAGTTGCACCATTTGTAAAATAGAAGTGGGGAATGCCGTTACCTCTTACAACAGAAGACGAAAATCTCATTGACCTGAAAAACTTATGGTGAGTGCCGCCGCTCAGGTTCTCGGAGCAAACAGTTCTTTGTGTTGATGAGAGTTCAGTACCAAAGATCACAGAAAACTCTGCGGATATGCAAATACAAAAAAGATACAGGAATGTGCTCTTCACTTTTGTGAATAGAGAATTTATTCTAAATAACAGGTACTCAAACTCTTTTACCCTTGAAATACTGGTATTACGAAGCAGAAAAATTCCCCGGTTATTTATCCCTTGTGTACGTTCGAATTTAGTACACGGTTGTACTGTTCAGATCTATAGTACCAGTTTTTATACACTAACGATGATTAAACAGGGATTTATTGAATCAACCTACAATGTTATTTGTACAATATTATATATATATATATATTATATATATATATATAATATATATAATATAGATTATCATCATTATTATTATTACCGTTGCGAAGCCTGAAGTTATTCAATTGTTCGTGCTTCAATACTTTGTTGTAAATGTGTTTCAAATTTACAATTACGTTTCACCACAAATACGACATAAAATATATTTTATTTCCATTATATATTGGAAAATATTTACATCTTTACAAATGACCAATAAATACTGAAGAAATTGTTGAGTTATTTTCAGACCATTGTTCCAAGTTCTTATTTCGTGTGATAATTCCAGAAAGACCTATACTCACTAAGGAGACATTTACCAATGTCCACCTTTAACATTGTTTTTTTTCAATCAGGATGAATTGAAACGTAAAATCTTGTGTGTAAAAATGCCAATCATATTGTAACACAAAATGGTTGATTATTTCCTCTTGCAAACGAATGCACTGATAAATTGATATGGCCATGAGCAGCTTATTTCATTTGATTGAGATCTAAAATAGTTGGCGTCTTTTTCGTAGTATTACTACCTTTATCTCGTGAAAACGTGCTGAAATTCTGCTTTTTCGACCATTAGAAAATCGTTATAAGCAAAGGATGTAAAAAATTTAAAAAATGTAAAATTTACTTTTCCGTTGCTTACTTGAGAACAAGTTCAGATTTAATTTATCCATCTGTGTTCAGAATTATTACTTTTATTTTTAGAACTGTCCAAATTCGACGACATACAGAAATAATCACGTTTAAAATTGCAATTGGAGCTAACTACTCACAAGGTCAGACTGATCTGCCATACTCTGATTTTATTCTTCCTTCTCTCCAGAAGTAGAACATGCTTGCCTACATAAATTATATCCTATTAAAACAAAATCTACCAATTTCCAATTCTCATACCCTGCATAATAATTTAGTTTATGTTTGACAAACGGGTCAGATATACTCGAACAGTAACTTTGAAACTATGAATTACATTTTTTAAGAAAACTTTAACAAAAAACATCCAAATCTCCATAAGAGTACTTTAAAATATTTAGATAATTAACTTCAGAGAGTATCAAATGTTCACCCGTTAAACATGCCTGTGTGAGCAAAACAAATTTCTTTTCGGGTCGTATAGACCCAAACCTTACAACACGGTTAATTACTTCTAAAAAAAGGGGTATTTCAATTTACGGTTTTCGATGAAAACCGTAAAATTTGTTGAGGACTAGCTGAGAATAGACGGTAAAGTCAAATCACTGAATACCGAGACCTTTACTGCAAGGCAAATACGGAGCATAATGACGCCCCATGTGGGATTTATGTGCACTATATCAAGTAGCCGGTGAATATAACAGACCACCTCCCAGGAGGCCTTCGCCTATTCTGGCCATGTGCAGCTCTCTTACATTGGCTTTAACCTCTAGCAAGAAAAAGAGCGCTAGCATATAAGGATTTATAGCGTTCTTACTCAGCAAAACCATTTTATGCTCTAATTAAATACACTATTATGATCAGCGGCATGTTAGATGAAAGAGTAATGTGGTTCCAATGTCAGAGCCAGCTGCGACGAAAAATGCTCATTATCTAAACACTCTAGTATTTATCATCGTATTTGTGACCAATTACCCTAGAATATCTAGTCCCCGCATTTGTAACAGTGAATTTGTATTTGAATATTTAATGAATTAATTATTATTAGTTTTTACTTTAATTTGTAAAAAAATGTGTTAATGTAGAATGATACTTTTGTCAATGTGTTTACAACGCTCCAGCAGAGCTGAATTCAATCGAAATTATTATTTGGATAAATTAACAAATATTCACAAGACTTCGAACACCATTCTTGATTGTCATCTGCTGCTTGTTATTTCACATGTGAGGTATAACTACTTATTTTTAACCATTTTTTTATTTCTCACTTCATTAATGTTTTATTACAATAGTGATTTTTTATGTTAATAGGAAGAAATAACATACGTAGATGAGGATAGTGTAATTGGCAAATCGTTATTTTCCCACTTCCCGAAATTATTATTTGATTACAAATATCATTTGACAGAAAAGAAAAATATTAAGGAAGAGTATCGAGAGCCCATCTTCATTTCCAAAAGGAAAATACCAACTTTATCTTACCCAATTGAAGTCTTCTGATTTCAAACTCTATATCAACTTCATCTGATCCATGGTACAATGCGTTATGTGCCGTCATGTCTGCAAGTAATTTTTCATGTCTTACCTGAAAAATAAAAGAAAATATGTTATATATTAGATGGTTCGGTACTTATTCTTTTTATTGACACTTTTCAATAATTTTCAAATATTTTAGGATTTAGTACTTTAAAACAGTAGATTCGAAGACTGATTCACATGTTCTCTACATGTGGTTCATAATTCATCCAACCATTTCTGATCAGCTACCGTCTCATCTCCATACGAACAATGCTCTGGCCCTTGAGAGACAGGCAATGCGTCATTCGCTGATTCGCACGCTTTCAACAGCCCCCTCCGCCATCTCCATCACCTTCCCCGCCCTCCCCCGGCATTCCCCTCGTCGACGTCCCTCCACCACGCTGATCCCAGTATACACACGTCTACGTCCCCATCGCCGCCTTCGTCACCGCCGCCTCTCACACGACAGTCGCCCTCGCCGCCGCCGGCAGATCCGGCTGCGGCGCCCATTCAAAGGCGCTCGCCTCGCCAAGGAATAATTGCGCGCGGCTGCGGAAACGCGCGCCACGTCGCGCCGCCTCGACCTTCCAGCCGCTCGCCTCCCAAGCACTGCCCGGCGCCGCGGCCGCCCCTGCTCCCACCCGCCGCCAATCCAGCGTCCGCCCCCGTCATCGCCGCGGCGTCGCGTCCGCCCCGCCTCCAGACCCCGCCAGAACTCCCCGCCACAGGCCAGCGACGAGGTTTACACAATTTTTTTTTCACATTTTTTCACTAATTACTTGTTCAGAGCTCAAAATAGTCAAAAGAAATAGTGAGTTGAATTTATTCCACAAGTAGCGTTATCGTTAGAACAACTTGTTACATTTGAAATTTGTTTATATGGCCAGGTTTCCACAAGCATATCCAGACATGCCTGTGGAATTGCCCCTAACGGTAGATTGGATGGGGTTTATATATAATAATGTCTTCTCTTTCCCACGTGCTCAACTGTCTATCTAATTTTACTTTCACGTGTGCCCCTTTTGGCTAGTTTATGCTATTCCTTCTGTCCCTTTCTCTACTTTTTTTAACCCTAGAATTACCATGGTATACATTACCAACAGGGGTGTCCGGAGCCCAAGGTTTTTTTAATTTATTTTATTTATCAAGGATTTTGTTGATGTTTTTAATGATTTTTACAAATTAATAATGTGATAATATTATACTTCTGTATTCATTTGAACAAACTCATTATTTACCTTCAATATCTAGTGTCTTTACTCTTTTAAGAACTTACAAAGATGGATAGAGAAGAGCTTTTAGCATGTGCGCGCGCCACAACAACAACAACAACAAAAAATGCTATCTATATATTTTTCATTATGTGTGCGTAGAGGCTCACCCAGGATTTTTCTCGGAGGGGGAGTATAGTGTCCCGCTAACTTGGTGATTTTTTATAAAACATCTTTCATTTATTCTTCTATTTCATTCATTCTTTTCATTTCTTATTTATGATTCATTATTAAATGTATCAATAGTTGTTATATTAAATATTTATAACGTAGAGAATTAATACATTGAATGACTTTCATTAGTACAGAAATTCGTAAATGCTATACGTATTTACGAGTATCATAGGCTTCTCCCACCCTCGCGGGTTCGCCAAAGGTTACATGTAATATGCGTATTAGTCCCATTCATAAATATAGTCACGTCATAAATATTCTCGTGAGTCATATCGCATCAGCTTGACTTAACTGCATATCAGATACGTGAGAATGGTTAGCGTGCGTATGATTGTTTACATCGCCTAACACACTGGGAGTAACTGTGCTAAAAAATGCCATGACAAGTCTTTAATTGCGAGTTGAGTAAGGCGGAACTATGCGGGTCGTGTATGGCGATGTTGGTCAACCAATAACAGCGGAGATGGCCCCACGCCGCATTCTCTTTGGTCATAAAACGATCGCAGCCTGGTGAAAGTGGGACGTAAATCTCGCCTCAGCCAGCAGCACCAATATCAATCGAAATACTCCACGCCCATGTCATGATGCATTCATTATACGTGTTAGATGCCACAACTGGCAGTATATGAAAACGAGCTAGACACAAAACTATTGTACTCATCTGAAAATAATTAAGATTCGTCTCCACAACACGGCAGCGAAAGCAGAAGGTAGATTATCGGATCTTGCAAAGTTTTCTTGACTGTGACTTGATCTCTGTTATTCATGAAAAATTATAAAGTTTTCTTCGAGCAAGGTAAAACGTACAGACTTTTTAATTTTTAGTTACAAATATATGAATACACGCGTTTTGTATTTATAGTATTAAGTAACGAACATTGATGTTGGAGGTTTTGTTAAAAAAGATCTGCAGAACATTCTTTCTGAAATTTATAAATTTGTTTTTCGTCACTCTCACCATATGCCTTTACCCCCTCTATCATCGTCATTATTTTGTAAACTATTCAGAACACTTTTCACCTCGCAGAGTAAATAATTTTCAGATTCTAAAACCAACATCGTCTGGACCACTGCGCACGTTCAACGAGCTCTTGGAACCTACCCGAGGAAGGCCACACTCACGACAACCTGACCGCCTCGATTTGCCGAGCAATTAAAGGTCGCCTCCTAAGGACAGCAGCAAGGACATTTATTCGAGGAGTGGCTGAGCACAAGAAATATGAGACGGGAATGTGATTGTGTATTCACGAACCGCGGCCTGAGGGGTTTAGGCGTCCAAGGAAGGCCCGGCAAGTTTTTCTGTGAAGGTTTTTATGGGTCGTTTGGGAGAAGCATTACGAGACCCGGCTGGACTTAAGCTGCAACTGCATTCGTTCATTCTGTGAGTGCACTGATTAGCGAAATCTGAAGCCTATAACGTCAAAAATTTGCACTCTCATGACAGTGACTTGAATGGCTTATGTCCTTTGAATATGATGTACTGACTGAAAAAGTTAATTAATAAACCTTTTAAAGGATATTTTACAACAACATTAAATGTATTTGTGATATATTTTGCACACAACAATACTGTGTTTATTTTCGTGCTTTATTTGAACTTCATGGTTAAACTCGCTTCATCATACTTTACATTCTCGAAAGTTATTTCTAAAAATGGAGTGATGATGCTCATGCGCGTAATAACTTAATGGTTTACGACGTTCCACCTTAAGCTGATCTTCCAGTTCCCAAGCAGAAGCTGAAACGAGAAGGCAAAAAACGAGTCCCAATCCGAAACTTCTACTATTCCCATCCGCCGAAAGGCGTAAACCATAAACTCCTATTATCTACGGTCGTGGCTCGTAAAACGTCCTAAAATGTACTGTGAGGCGAAGAAAATCAACTCGACGAATAGCGAAAGTAACCTCGTCAACGAACACCCACACATACACCCACACACACATACACACACACGCACACACATACACGCACACGCACGCACGCGCGCACACACACACACACGCACACACACACGCACGCACACACACGCACACACACACACACGCACGAGCGAGGCTAGTTTAATGCTATCTGTCTTCTGTCCTTCTCTACTTTTTTTAACCTAGAATTACATGGTATACCATTACCACAGGGGTGTCCCGGAGCCCAAAAGGTTTTTTTAATTTATTTTATTTTATCAAAGGATTTTTGTTGAAATGTTTTTTAAATGATTTTTTACAAAATAATAATGGTGGATAAATATTTTATACTTCTGTACATTCATTTGAACAAACTCATTATTTCTCAATATCTAGTTGTCCCTTTTACTCTTTTAAGAACTTACATAAGATGGGATCAGAGAAGGAACTTTTAGTCATGTTGCCGCGCCACACAACAAACAACAACAAAAAAATGCTATCTATTATATTTTTCATTATGTGTTGGCGTAAGAGCTTGCAACCCAGGAATTTTTTCCTGCGAGGGGGAGTTATAGTGCCCCGCTAACTGGGTGATTTTTTATAAAACATCTTTCATTTATTCTCTATTTCATTCATTCTTTTCATTCTTTTTATAATTCACTTATCTAAATTGTAATCCATAGTTTTTTTATATTAAAAAAAATTTTTTTTTATAACGTAGAGAATTAATACATTGAAATGACTTTCAATTAGTATCAGAATGTCGTAAATGCTTATACGTATTTACGAGTATCCAATCCATAGCTTTCTCCACCCTCGGCGGTTCGCCAAAGGTTACATGTAATTGCGATTAAATCCATTTCATAATTAGTCACGTCAATAAATATTCTCGTGAGTGATACGCATCAGCTTGACTTTAACTGCATCTCAGATACGGTGAGATGGTTAGCGTGCCGTATGATTGTTTACATCGCCTAACACACTGGGGAGTACTGTGGCTAAAAATGCCATGACAAGTCTTTAATTGCGAGTTTTGCGTAGGCGAATATGCGGGTCGTGTATGGCGATGTTGGTCAAACCAATAACAGCGGAGATGGCCCCCGCCCGCCTTCTCTGTCATAAAACGATCGCAGCCCTGGTGAAAGTGGGCACGTAAATCTTCGCTCAGCCAGCCAGCACATATCAATCGAAATACTCCACGCCCATGTCATGATGCAAATTCATTATACGTGTTAGATGCAACAACTGCAGTATATGAAAAACGAGCTAAGACACAAAACTATGTACTCATCTGAAAATATTAAAGATTCGTCTCCACAACTACGGCAGCGAAAGCAGAGGTAGATTATCGGATCTTTGCAATAGTTTTTCTTGATCTGTGACTGATCTCTGTTATTCATGAAAAATTATAAAGTTTTCTCTCGAGCAAGGTAAAAACGTTACAGACTTTTTAATTTTTAGTTACAATATATATGAATACAAACGTTTGTATTTATAGTATTAAGTAACGAACATTGATGTTGGAAGTTTTGTTAAAAAAGATTGCAGAACTTCTTTTCGAAATTTGATAAAATGTTTTTTCGTCATCTCACATATGCTTACCCCTCTATCATGTCATTATTTTGTAAACTATCAGAACACTTTTCACCTCGCAGAGTAAATATCTTTCAGATTCTAAAACCAACATCGTCTGGACCACTGCGCAGTTTCAACGAGCTCTTGGAACCTACCCTGAGGGAAGGCACACTCACGACAACCTGACACGCCTCGATTTGCCGAGCAATTAAGTCGCCTCCTAACGGACCAGCCAGCAAGGACATTTATTCGAGGAGTGGCTTGAGCACAAGAAATATGAGACGGATGTGATTGTGTATTCACACCGCGGCTGAGGGGTTTAGGCGTCCAAGAAGGCCCGGCACGTTTTTGTGAAAAGGTTTTTATGGTCGTTTGGGAGAAGCATTAACGAGACCTCGCGCTGGACTTAAGCTGCAACTGCATTCGTTTCATTCTGTTTGCAGTGGCCCTGATACCGAAAGTCTGAAGCTCGTATACGTCAAAAATTTGCACTCTCATGACAGTGATCTTGAATGGCTTATGTCCTCTTGAATATGGATGGACTGACTGAAAAAGTTAATATAATAACCTTTTAAGGATATTTATACAACAAACATTAAATGTATTTGTGATATATTTTGCAACACAACAATACGTGTGTTTATTTCGTGCTTTATTTGAACTTCAATGGTCAACTCGCTTCATCATAACTTTACATTCTCGAAAGTTATTTCTAAAATGGAGTGATGATGCTCATGCGCGTAAATAACTTAATGGTCTTACGACGTTCCACGTTAAGCTGATTTTCCAGGTTCGCCAGCAGCAGAACCTGAAACGAGAAGGCAAAAAACGAGTCCAATCCGAAACTTCTACTATTTCCCATCCCCGCCGAAAGGCGTAACCATAAACTCTTTTCTACCCGGGTCGTGGGCTCGTAAAATCGTCCCTAAAATGGTACTGTGAGGCGAAGAAAATCAACTCCGACGAATAGGAAAGTAACCTCGTCAACGAACACCCACACATATCACCCACAACACACATACACAACAACGCACACACATACACGCACACGCACGCCGCGCGCACACACACGACACACGCACACACACACGCACGCACACACACCGCACAACACACTACAACGCAGCACACACACGCACGCACACACACACACACGCACACACACGCAGCACACACACCGCACGACACCACCACGCACGCAAGCACAACAGCACTGCACCACACACGCACGCAACAAGACACGCGCACACACACACGCATGCACACACCAATCGCACACCACACACCACACACACACACGTGCACGCACGCGCGCCACACGCGCATGGACACACACACAACACACCACACGCGCGCGCACGCACGCACGCACGCGCACGGCACGCACGCGCAACGCACGCACGCGCACGCACGTCACTGCGCACGCACTCTCACACACACGCACACCGCATCACACAACGCGCGCACACGCACGCAAAACCACGCACACATACACAGGCACACGCACGCCCCGCACGCACGCACACGCCAGCACGCACACACGCACGCAGCGCACACACGGCACACACCACCCTCGCATTCATGCACGCACCAGCACGCACCACGCGCGCACGCGCACACACACGACAACCCAGCACACATCTAAACACACAGCAACACTAAACCACACCGCGCGCGCACATAACACGCACGCACAAGACACACCGCACGCACACAGCACGCA
>BOPP01000063.1:3558081-3599258 GCA_017312745.1 Gryllus bimaculatus
AAAAGAGAGAGATAACTGTCAAAAAACATGAATACATAATAATTAAAAATATAAAAATCTTTAAAAAAATTCATTAAGAAAATTTTGTAATTCTTTTGTGAACAAAACTCTTGACGAAAAATAAACAATCCTCCTAAGTCCGCGATCGTACCCCGGACGAAACATCCTCCAACCTCGCATTCCTCGCACCCGAAACCCCGCGTGCCGAGGGGGGGGGGCAAGAACGTAGCCTCCTCCCGGAAGCTCCTCAACCCAAGATTCTGAGGGTCACTGAAAACACGCACCAGGGTCCGGCTCATCACGGAGGACCTGATGCCGATGATTGATTGTTAGTGAATTGCGGACCGCCAACTGCTAATGTCATTAGTACTCGTTATGTAGTGCGTGTTTTGTACTCGGCAGGTGGTTGAGATCTTCGCCCGCGGATGGTGAGGTCCGGCGCCGACCTTAAGTGGTCTACCGGGGTTTCCCCTGAACAGCGATCCGCCACCAGCGAGGCATTCACCCAGCCGGACAAGCTCTAAGCTTCTCGATCTGATCCCGGCGTTTTGTGGTAGCTACTGCTTGTTACCGATCAAAGCAGCCGTGTGCTAGAATTCTCCTTCAGACAGCGACTGACTCCGACTACAATCTGACAAGCTTAGAAGGTCAGAAATTACCTTGCTCCACAGTTGGCGGTCAAAGGAATCCTTAGGACTCATATCCCGATCAAAGAACACATGAGTGAGTCAGTTGTGATTACCTGGGACATCATTCACGACAGAGGGCGCGACGAGGGCTGGAAGCTGGGAGCTGGGCGGGGAGGGATGCCGTGGCGAGCGGGAAGGGCCGGCGCGGGAGGCCCGGGCGCGGCGGGCCTGGATGGGTCGTGGCACGGGAAGGCCGAGCGGAGCGGATACCGGGCGCGGGAGGGCCAGGGCGCGGGAGGGCCGGCGTTGCGGTGCGGTTAGTGACAGCGCACGCCAGGTGCGGCGATGTAGATAGCGGAGGCCTGAGCCACCGTCAAGGCGCATGTTACGCCGCGCTGGGGTTCCGGCAGGGTATGAGTTCCGGGCGGGGAGGGCGGGCAGGAGGTACTCCTGTGGCGCAGGCCGCAGGGCCGGATGCAGCGGGGCCAGGCGAGCCGGTCGGCCGCGCGGAAGGGCCGGGGCGCGGGAGGGGCGGGAGGGCCGGCGCGGGAGGGCCGGGCCGGCCAGGGCGAGGAGGGCCGGGCCGGGGGCCGTGCGGGAGGAGCGGGCGCGGGGGTGCGCGAGGCGCCGGGCGGAGGGCAGGACGTGCGGGGAGTGGGCGCGGGACGGGGGGCAGGGCCGGGCGGGGCCGCGGGAGGGCCGGGCGCGGCGAAGGGCGCGGGGGCCGGCGGGAGGGCCGGGCGCGGAGGGGCGGAGGGCCGGCGCGAGGCCGGGGCGGCAGGGCCGGGCGCGGGAGGGCTGCGCGGGAGGCCGGGCGGGAGGGTGAGCCGCGCGGGGGCCGCGCGGGAGGGCGGGCGGGCGGGCCGGGAGGGCCGGGCGCGGGAGGGCCGGGCGCGAGGGCCGGGAGGCGCGGGGAGGGGCCGGCGCGGGAGGCCCGGGCGCGGAGAGCCGGCGGGAGAGGCCGCGGCGCGGCGAGGGCCGGGCGCGGGAGGGCCGGGCGAGCGGGGAGGGCCGGGCGCGGAGGGCCGGGCGCGAGGGGCGCGGGCCGGCGGGAGGGCCGGGCGCGGGGAGGGCCGGGGCACGCGGGAGGGCCGGGGCGCGGAGGCCGGGGCGCGGGAGGGGCCGGGCGCGGGAGGGCGGGCGCCGGGAGGCCGGGCGCGGGAGGGCCGGGCCAGGAGGGCCCGGGGCGGGAGGGCGGGCCGGCGCGGGAGGGCCGGGCGCGGGGAGGGCGGGCGCGGAGGTGCCGGGCGCGGAGGCGGGCGCGGAGGCGGGCCGGGCCGCGGTGGAGGGCCGGGCGCGGGGGGCCGGGCGCGGGAGGGGCCGGGCGCGGGAGGCCGGGCGCGGGAGGGCCGGGCGCGGAGAGCCGGGACGCGAGGGCCGGGCGCGGAGGGCCGGGCGCGGAGGGCCGGCGCGCGGAAGGCGGCGCGGGGGCCGGGCGCGGAGGGCCGGGCGCGGAGGGCGGGCGCGGAGGCGGACGCGGGAGGGCCGGGCGGCGGGAGGGCCGGGCGCGGAAGGGCCGGGCGCGGGAGGGCCGGGCGCGGGGAGCGGGCCGGCCGCGGAGGGCCGGGCGCGGGAGGGCGGCGCGGGGAGGAGGCCGGCGCGGGCAGGGCCGGGCGGAGAGAGCCGGGCGCGAGAGGCGCGGGCGCGACGAGGGCCGGGCGCGCGAGGCCGGCGCGGGAGCCGGGCGCGGAGGGCCGGGGCGGGGCCGGGGGAGGGCGGGCGCCGGGAGGGCCGGGCGCGGGAGGGCCGGGCGCGGGAGGGCCGGGCGTGGACGTCCTGGCGCGGAGGGCCGAGCGGGGACTGCGGTGCGGGGCGCCCATAGCCACTCGAGCGGGCAGAGACGGCGCCGGGCACGAACCCGGCCGCTCGCAGAGCACCGCTTGCGACGTGAGTTGCGCGCCCCCACGCGAGATCCTCGACGCAGATGGAGCAGCCGCAGCTTCCTCCTTTCGTCACAGCGGCCGCCTCCGCTCTCGTCCGTCAAGAAAGAAGCGCTTTGCGTCATTGCTTCGCTCGGCGCGTGGTCGGAATCGACGGGGCTGACTATTGGAGAACGTTCACAAGGGCGGCAGCAATCGCGGGCGGCAGCGTCCGTGAGAAGTTGCAATTACGTTGAAATCTCTTATAGGTTGCCGCGAATAAATAGCATGCAAAAATAATTGTTCATCTATAAATGAAATTATATAATTACCGTCATATATATCCCGCTTGATATTTTTAAAATGAATCCGTTCATCCATCGCTTTGATTGAATACTGATTCTTGGTTCGTCAACTTCCAAGGTCGTTATTACCGTAAGTGTAGTCTATGTTTTAATCGCGATAGGTGGTAATGATCTCCCCCCTTCTGTCTGGAAAGATTCGGCGCCGACCTACGTTATCTTGCGAGCATTTCCGCAACCAGGCATCTCTCTTTGGCTTGGCACCACCCCGGCACAAGATCTAAGCAACCGATCGGTCTCTTGATGTGTCGTAGAGTACTCTATAGTAAGTGTAGGTGAGTGTACGTAATTGGCGACGAAAGGACAAGGAAGAGGAAAAGATGATCGCTCGTGGTCCGTGGCTCATTTGTTAGGGTATTACGGCATGCGTGTGGAGATCGGACAAACCACGTGAAACTCCCGATCAGAGCAATCGTCCGCAAGAATTCTTGTCCATTCAGTAGCTGAATTCGTCCAAGCTATAAAGCTAGTGTGGAAAGTCTTCTCACTGACAGGACTCTAACCCCAGGCTCTCCCGGTCCGAGGCACTTCAGTAACATTTGTTTCCCTGAGAAACCCATGCCGGTTAATTCATCCCAAAACCTTTTGGCCTGTATGTAATAATAAATCTCAATCTAAAATTACTGTAAAAGGATTTTCTTTAATAATTATTCATTTTAAACCGTCACTACACATATTTTGCCTACTATCGTTATGTCTCAAAGCCACGCAAGTGTATGAAATAAATTACTCTTCACTCGACCGTTCACAGGAAAATATTTTTATCCACACACTATGGAAAATATTGTGTAATCACAAATGCATTTGCTTCACAAGAGTTAAGTCACTTTTGAGACATGACAATGGACCTTTGTATGAGTTCGGAGGATAATGGAGACCTTTGCAAGAGTTTCTACTTTCTGACATTAAATCACAACTCACTCCAGAGTATAAATATTATGAATATGAAATAATTTGCATAAGAAACACTTGGGTTCTAAGAATGAAATGACATTTTATGTTACCAGAGAAGAGGCATTCTCACGTAATAAAATTCCTATTGTATATGGTCACAAGAAAACATATGTATCGTCTCAACAATATGAAACAGCACAGAGAATGGGAAAATACTAAAGACATTTTTGTGCAAGAATAAGCGGTAATTTTTATGAACAATAGTTTCGTTGTTAGCACTGTTAACCGAAACAGGCGAATTCTAAATAAACGAGAGGTAAGCGAGTATTAAAAGCTCTTTGCTTCGGCGGCAGAACTGGGTGCTCATCTGCGGCGGCGGACGGCGCGCGTGGCTGGCTTCGCGGCAGAAGCGGCGCAGACGGCCTTGGCGCCCCGGTCAAGGACCGCGCCAGTCCAGGAAAGGCGATTTATCTCCGATCGACGCCGCCGAGACCCAGCCACGGGCGGAGCGTTGCAGGCGATGCAGCACTGGCCTTGCACGCGCCGCGAGGGCATCGGGAGCGGAAGGACGCGGGAGGAAGAGGCAGCGAACTAGCGCCCACCCAGGCAGGAAAATCTGACAGACACCCCCTACGCATGAAAGATGCGACAGCCACCCCCTACGCATGAAAGATGCGACAGCCACCCCCTACGCATGAAAGATGCGACAGACACCCCCACTTGTATACAAGATTTCGAAATGCTACTCTGCGAATTCTATTCTCCACTGTACACACATCAGCTTTCTATTATACAAAACATAACAACACATAAATTTACTCTCTGAATATACCAACACAACATATTTTGAAAGAAAACTAATTCAAATAACCTTCACTATTCACACATGTTTAATCTACATTTCATTCACGCGAGTGCACTCCTTTTGAACATAAAATTGATTCTAATGGCCATTTACTAAATAATACTTCATTAATTTCCAGCCTTGGCCTTGTGACAAAATTGTGGCAAAATCGCGTCAGTTCCATGATTACAGCACCCTGTAATGGAGCCGTCACCGACAGCTGCGAATATCTGCGTTCTCTCGTCGCGGTTAGCATCCGTTTCTTTCAATTCCCAATTGAGCCGCGAATTAATACACTCCTGCTAGGAACATCATTTCATGAAATCTACAACCTTCAAAACTAACTTCCACATGAAAATCAAAGATTCGACATCCGCTACGATGATAACACTGAAAAGCGTGAACCAGTTTGGCTAGCGCATTATTGCCCCGTTCTTCAAGGTGCAGTTTGAAAACAAAGGACAGCTCTTCTCATTAATCTCTCACACTCAATTGTCTCCGCCAAACATACGAACATGTATTTAATGAAAGTTTTTCGATAATAATTTTATAAAAACCTAGAGTTCCGGTGACTGTGTATCTTTCCTAAATGTTCTTTGATTATTTATTTACTCTTCCCAGGTCTGCTAACACCGCAGTTCCATGGATTTCTAGAAATAAATAACTCTTTACACTTCCACCCTTGCACCTTCGACTGTTTGTCTCTCTATTAAATACGTCAATTTTAGTTATTTTGGTGCATTTTTTAATAATCATTGGGACACGTTCGAATGGACCGTCACACAATATAGAAACTAAACTTTTTCTACAGTAAAAAAACTTGACAAATTAATAACTTATCATAAATTTTACTTTATCGAATAAATAGATTGGTAAAATGCCCAGAAATTTTTTTTCGTCCACAAATTACGTCGAGGAAGATTAAGAATCTGCAGCGTGGGTGTGGCATGGGCTACATGCTGAAGGACTGAGTGAGGTGGGTTAAAGACGTCTGGGAGGCGGCGGAAGCCGCCTCACTCATCCGATGGCACGAGGGTGCTAACTTCGTGGGCGGCAGCACCCACGGGCGTGCCCGCGAAAGTCAACGTGCAGCCGAGTTTACTTTCGAGGAGCTAACTAATGCTTTTTGAAACTGCGGTGAACACGACTTTAGTCTTTTTTTCTTCGCATAAACCACGTGGCCATCGCTCGCTAGTTGAAGTGCAGGTCACGAAGTTTCGCTTTGGGTGAGAGTGACGAATAGTGTGCGGACTCCGTGATTAATGACGCTGCATTATGCGAGCTGTGAATCACGTACCTTCGTTCACTAAAATTACCGGGGGAATATAAATTAATTTGAGTGTTCTATTGCCTCGGAGAGCATCGTTGAACAAAATAAATGGTATATTCAGACTTCATGATCTGCATTTAACACTTTAATCATTTCTGGTGGATTTTTCTTGTACTACCCGGGTATTTCTTTACAATTAACATCTAACTTTACCCTTCGAAACTATTTTTTTTCTTTAACCAATACCCTGCTTATATTCCAAGGTCTATCCGTCTTGAGAAATTTGTTTTTGTGGGTTGACAGTACCGTCCATACGAATTCACGGTTACGAACATTTATGTAAGAAATATTTATTTTGGGTTCGAGAATTTTCCTTACCACTATTATAAACAATATCTGTTTTTCAAATCAATGAAACATTATCATCTATTACTCTTCTGCTTCAAACAAACAAAAACATACATAGTACTTTTCATAGCAATCACAACAAAGAATAACAATACCCTTTAAACATTTAGCTATTCCCATTAAATAACTCCCCTTAAATGTATGACTATTTACTCATTATACTAATTGAATTATTGTGATAATATACAACAAGACTTGGTATTTTTACAATACTTGTATTACTAATATTCGTAAATGTATGTAATGTTTTTGTCACTTTTCTGTTCTCAGTACGCTGCTTTCTTGGCCGTTGAATTTCATGTACATTTTAAATTACATTTCTTCATCATCTTACATAAATATATTATCTTACATAATTAGTTATCACTTTTGCAATTCTTCACACTATATTTGTACTTCTACATCTTACATTTTATCATCAACAATCCAACTAACTTGTACTTCCACTATTATCACTACCTCGGAGAACCTTCTACTTCCATCCAATTGTGGCCGCATCGGAATTCGTTCTGCCTCTTCTAGTTCATAACATGCGCTATTCTTGTAGTTATTCCGTGAATACTGTTTCTTGCGTTCTTTTGCGTAATTTAAGTAATACTCACGGAAATTTATCACGGGTCCATTTGCTGTTATAATTGTTACGAATTCCGCTATTTTCCCACCTCTAGTAACTCTGCCCTTCCTTTACATTCACGTTATTTATAATTCGCCACATAGTTCCTTGCGATTCCCCATTGTTGATGTCTCGCATAATTGTAATTTATACACAATTTGTTCATATTGTTTAGGTTGTGATGCATCATCACACATTATAAGTTTTATATTTGTACATTTGAACATCAAAATGCACAGAATATATTTAGCAGAAAGGGACTTTTCAAAATGAGAATCCATTCGTAGGAAATTCACGTTGACTATTAATTATATTCGTCGGTATATTGGAAAATAATAGGAAGCGTGATGAAATACGAAGCAATAACAATTATGATAAAATATACTTATGTTATATAAAAAAGTAAATTAAATGATATCTTAGACTCTATAATTTAAAATTAGTAGCCGATATCTAGAGAACAACAATACCTAATAGTAACAATAATAACAATAACATTAATAATAATAATAATAATAATAATAATAATAATAATAATAATAAAATCTAGAGTGAAAAGCTCTCCTATATCCTTTTCATGAAAACTGACCAAGTCTGAGAAGAAGCACTTCATCCCGTACGCCCTGCAGTGATCCTTTGCTCAATTGGCGATACCGTTGGCACTGCCGGTGTAGAAACGGCTCATGCGGCAGGGCGCTCCAAACACAGTTCCATTTACAGGCTCTGCACCGTGGGAAAGATGCATACAATAACCTGGTTGGTAACCCCGCGCCTAGTTAGTGCCGCCATGTTCACGAACGTAACGAAAGTTACACAATTCGCTCGCGCTTACGTTTTCTTCCTTTTAATAACCTGAATGGCTATGTAACCACGTGGGTAATTGTGCGTGCCGACCGTGACATAAGAAAAGGGAAGTGGTCCAGTTTCGCAGGGCGAAAAAAAAAGCGGGCAGAAGGTTGGGAGGTGTAACGGGAGTCCTCCGGTAGGTAGGGAGAAAAATTGTTTGTAGTATCCAAAAATCGAAGCCCTATAACTCGGGCAAGATTTCTCCCATTTCAGATTCAAATTACTATATTACAAACGGAAGCTAATTTGGGAATGTGCAGATGTTCAAAACGAAAAAATATCCAAAACTACCAGTCTCACTAGCTTTATTATTAATTGCACAAAAATAGAATCTCTGGATTCTAGATATTCTCTATTTCTTAGACCGGAAACTGTAATACAAACCATTGTATCTCATAAGAACGACGAAGTAAATGCTGATTCTCAGCATGTCCCAAGAATATTGAACATATGCGTATTTTCGGTAAATTAAATTCCTCTGAAATACCCTAGTGCCGTCAGTGTAATAGTAAAAAAATGAGATCCCCCTCTCCCCAAAAATGCAACTCGAAAACTCATTTTTAGAGGTCATTGAACTCAGCATTTCATTTGATTCATGAAGTGTATACATACGTCTTCTTTACCTCAGTACTCGTATAATACGTTTCACTTTTGATCAACAAACAGCCTTAAGCTGCATGGATCAAAACATGAATTCGTAACGACATTTTAACTGTTTTGTTTTAAATAAAATTTCTAGTTTTTTGACTTTTTTAACGTCATATTAATTGTTTTGACTTTATTAAAATATAATCAGAAAGACCATTAATTACAATTTTTCATTAAAATTTTACAATACTGAAGAAGAATAGACGTTAAGGTTGAATTGTTACGTTTTCTTAAATTCTTTGTGATTATTGCTCATATAACTATTTTAGGATGTTTATGAAATACCAACGTGCTTAATGGATCTACTTTTCAGCTTTCTCGCGAATTGTGTTCACCCCGTACCACTTTGGTTCATTCCCGTCCGCGGAGAACGAAGATTTGCGAACTCCTCCCATGTTTTTGAGATTTTTATTATCATCATGGGGCCAAATGCCCATCAACGCCACGCTGGCTTCCGTTCGCAGCCTATGCGTCAACATTGTCACTTCTATGAAGCAAAGAGTAAACAATCAGGCTCGTAGTACACATGGGGGTTATTATCTTAGATTTAATTCGTAATTTAGGCACGATAATTGTAACGCAATTATTGAACACGAGAGAAATTATACAAATGAAGAATATGAACAGTACATTTAACTAAATGTGTGTAAATAGCGAAATGTTTTGGTTGTAGTGTGAATTTGCTAGTGCAGGCACGACGTGTCACTGTTTTTAACATGTGTTTCCGAAGCCATAGTCTCATTTCTAACGAATGTATTTTTTCCGGTTATATTTTCTATACACTGCAAATGCCGATTTATATATTGCATACAATATGTATACAATGCCATGGGGCGCAGGTTAATTTATTGTATTTTTTAAATTTTAATTGTATATAGTTTCATGTTTATTTATACTGCCACCGGGCAATACGAAGGTTGCCTTTTATGTTTCGGGATTTGGCAACCCTGGTGTTGCAATCTAGCAACTGACAGCTCTAGTCGTAAGTTGGATGTTTTGAGGTTATACGTACTAAGATCGTTTTGACATACGAGCGCTATTTGTGTTGTTAACAGTAACTTAAAGATTCATCTCCTATCAGCCCAATTGTAGAATATAGAATATTTATTATCTATCTATCCTATCTATCTATCTATCTATCTATCTATCTATCTATCTATCTATCTATCTATCTATCTATCTATCTATCTATCTATCTATCTATCTATCTATCTATCTATCTATCTATCTATCTATCTATCTATCTATCTATCTATCTATCTATCTATCTATCTATCTATCTATCTATCTATCTATCTATCTATCTATCTATCTATCTATCTATCTATAATAATATTTCTGATGAATACAGCTGAGCGAATTATTTTTCCTGTCAACCATGAAACTTCGATTGCCTTGTTTAATTATAATCCTTCAGTATGTTGCAACAAGACTGACATAACGTAATTACAACTAATTACAAATGCTTCTGACAAGCAATTCATGTTTTCAACTCGCATATTCGTGACTCAAGTGTGATCAGAATCGAAATTAGCTCACTGAAGAGACCTTAAGATTAAAATTGATATAGTTTGATACTGAAACTTTAATTTTAGGTTGAAGATTTTGAAGGAAGAAAAATAAGGTCAATATGTCAGGATCACATGCACTAATTATATATTGATCAGCTGATATATTCGCCTGTGTGGTGGGTATTTTATATTCGCATTAATGAGTAAACTAACCCCAGCATACTTTGAACTCTTGTGCATGAGTACCCTAGTTGAAACATGTACCAATATAAATTAAATCCACTAAGTGTAAGAATGATTACTGCGGAAGCAAAGTCACTGTATTGAGAGTTGTATATGTACTCAACGGGCGTCAAGTGTGAGTTTTATGCAGATGAAGGGCTGCTGTGTTGGGCTTAACTTGCATGGCGGAATGTTTTGTGAATATTATGTAAAAACCGTCAGTTTGAAGAATTTTCAAGAATTTTTGACATTTATATATTCATCCCGCAATACACCATGTGTTTTGAAGTAGGTTCATAAAATTTGAGAATATTTACATAAAAATTTCAGCTAGGAACCTTGATATTTGTTTTCTTTACTTTTAATATAACCTTGATATCTTTTGTAACTATTCACACGAAATAAATATTTTCATTCTAGCTACAGACCATATTACATAACCTATAAATATAGAAAATTTAGCAATAAAAGAAAAAACGTAAGGCATCTGGTGCATATTGAAGTCAAATATCGCTACAAATAAGTTTTGACGATATTAATTCTTAGTTTCTACAAGATGCATGGAACAAAAAATACGGAATATAATATATTTTAAACTCATAATGAAAACAGAATTGAGAGAAAGGAAATCGTGATCGACACTACGTATCTGAAATCTGTCCTGAAATTGAATTAATCAATTTACTATAAAGAAGGAATTATGCAACAAATAAAAAATAGAATATTTTAAATTCAAATACACGCTCAAGTTTCGTATTTATTTTTACATACATACAAGGATACATACAAGACACGAATTCTTTTTCTATTCTAAGAGTACAGAAAAACCAAACGCCTCTATTTAAAACTTGAAAAATATTACAGTCGCATTATTAAGATTTCTAATATTTCTACTTTTCACCCCAAGACAATTCGCAGTTAAGATAAGCTTCATTCCGCAAGGCATGTTCGTTCCAGGTGGAACAAATGGATATTTGGAAGTCGCAACAGGTGTCTTGAGAAAGTTTCTTTGTGGTATGCCCCATGCATATACATGACCTGTTCATGTCATACAAATGTTTTCATTATTTCACATTCATACTAATTAGCAGAACCTGTAGAGTACCAAAGGGAAAAATAATACTAGTACATATATATCAAGCATAACAAAGCAACCTGACCTGACGTTAATTGTCAGCTTAGTCTCACAATTGTTACTGCCCCTTCAATTGTACAACAGAACGTAACAAATCAGGGCCAAATTTGTAGCCAGTGGTTACAAAGACGACAGGTCTATTGTGTTTTAAAAGGAAGGTATTCCCATCTTTCAACTGTCACCTACAGTAAACAAGAGAACAATAGCTTAGATGTAATGAATCGCATACTTACATCAATACTTGGCGGTCTAGGTTGTATTACGATAAAAATTTATTAACGATCCTAATTCTTGACCAGTTCATTAAATCGTTTGTTTTTTTTATTTGACATCATGTATAGTACAAACCGAGGCAATCCGTTAGACATACACGAATAGAACGAAATATATTCATTAGTACGATCACAAAAACTAGAATAATTGCTCAAAAGCCTCGCAATACATTATGGACATCATCGTTGAAGTTCACTTAAAAAATCTCTTGTAAATAAGCATGTAAGAATTTATGTGTCAAAACCTTATCTATTCATAAATAAGATTTGATCAAAATCTCAGACTCTTCACGCCTCTATAATAATAATAATAATAATAATAATAATAATAATAAAATAACTATAATAATAACAATAACTATAATAATAATAATAATAATAATAATAATATTCACACGAAAATAAAAATTAAGATAACCCAATTTTGCATTATGATGGCCATCTTAATGTGACCGCAGAACACAAAGACATTGCAATTCCAACGTTCCTGACGTATTACCCACCTCACGAACATCAAACCTTTCTTCTGAAGCTTCGTAAGGCTCCCACTGTTTCCGCAATATACATATTATTTGTTCTCATCGAAATGTAAGTTTAGTTAAATCTTATATTGTTTGTTTACAGAAAAGTGACATGTAAAAATATACATTTTTTAGTTAAATGTAGAAAGGAAAAGAGTTTATATTTCTACTCTAAAAAAGTTTATAAAGATAATGCACAAGACCGGCTGTTGACAGTGAAAATCAAATTTGTATTTGGGCACGAGATGAACGGTTCTGCTCAAGATAAACTGTTATCCTCCAAAACGACAGTTAATTTAGATGCGTCATATTTCTTGTGCATCGGCGATATATCGCCTTGAGCAACCCGCTGGGCCTCTGACCGGGAAATCCTGAGTTCGGGTTTCTCCGGTGGCAGGAATTTCGACACTATTATGTCAGGTAGGTCGAATTCAGACGTTGACTGGAGGAGAATTCCAGTAGCCTGTTGCTCTGTACAGTACTTCTCCTTGGTTTCTCCGATCAACACCAGACGAATGCCGGAGTAGTACCATCACAAACAGGCCACGGACCGCATGCGATCTGTTCTTCATCATCCTTTTCCAATCCTCATCCCTTACTTACACTCACATGCACGGCACTACCACACATGTCGGGAGACCAGACGGAAGCTTAATCTTGTTGGTGCCCCGCTCATGGAAAATACCGGGTTGGAAAAAATACCCGTAAGCGGCGCTGGGCGGTGCCGATCTCGCTATCCGGCCGGAGATCATTGCCACTTCCCGCGAAAAAACATGCACTATACTTACGCGATTTTCTTAAGCAGTTAACGTGTCCAGAATAATCAATCAACCGCCTGGAGTGACAGACTATTAAACAATTACTGCGTCAAACCCCGAAAAAAATTAGATTTCTTCATGACTCTGGATTTGACTGTTTGGACAATGCTCCATAGCTGTAGAACACAAACAGACTACTCTTTCAAGCTGAAGATCAAGTTCATAATTCTATAAAATATTGTATATTCCGAATGCATTTATTTGGAGGATGAACTACTACTCATAATATGGTATTTTGCTCAACACACTAACATGTGCTTAGACTCATTATATATATATATATATATATATGACAAGTCAGCAATTTGCTAAAGTTCAGTTAACTCAAGGGTATTTCGGACACTTCCATGACATCTTGACATCACATATTCTGTGTAACGAATGAATCGCAAAATAGGCAAAAACCAATTGCATTCCCGGAAAAATGATGTAGTCTGATAACTCTACGAGCCTTGTCACTCAGAATCAGCGGGCGATCATTATTTTCACCCGCAGTGTACTCTCTCCGCAACACCAGGAAGCATTCACTTCCATCGTGCGTCTATCACTAGGCGGAAGGGAGCGGCAGATGCGGGGGCGGTGCTGTAGAAGCAGAAGTTACAACCGCCGCCGCCGCCACCGCTACCTCGATGCGATCTCCAGGCGCTGCTGCTGCTGCTGTAGCCCCTCCCGTCGCCGAGGCGCTGTCGGCCGCTTGACTGACGTCTCATTACAGCGCCAGCGACCTTCGGCGACGGCCTTCTGCGGAGCGAGCGCCGCGCCGCGCCGCGCAGCGCCAACTCAGCCTCCGAACACGCGGCTTCGGAGAGCGTCGGGCCTGCCGGACCACGCGGCTCCGACCACGCAACGCCCGCAAACCCGCGCGCCTTTCGCACTTGGCATTTGAGGATGGGCCATCAACGTTTTGATAGACTGGTCAGCGTTTCCGGGCGCGTCAACAGCAATTGTGTCCCGTAAGCGTAGTGTGTGATTTTATCACGGGATGTCGCGGAGATCTTCCACCTGGTTGGCGAGATCCGGCGCCAACCTACACATCGGCTTGTGGGATTTCAAGCACGTACCTCCAATCAGAGAGGCACCGCCCCAGCCGGAACAAGCTCAAAACTCACGAATCGGGCTCCTCCTACCTTATTTACATTGCAAACACCTGCCTTATTCACATTCTAATTTCTAAAATAGCCAATAATTTTGGAATAGTAGGTTAATATTTACATACTAATTAATTGTTGTAAATAATCCACACTGGGACCTCCATGTCAATATGCAGATTTCCCCCTCCAGATCTCTCCCTAGAAGGGCAACCCCCACAGGGGACAACCGTTCAATTACCGACTGGTTTCACAGCATGAGCTGTATTGAGTGCATGTAAGTCTAGATTTGTAAGGGGTGAGGATAGAACAATGATGAGGAAGGAATGATCGCGCGCGGTCCGTGACCCATTTGTTAGAGTACTGCTCCGGCATTCGCCTGGTGTTCGTAGGAGAAACCACGGAAAACTACCGATCAGAACATTAAAATTCTCTACCACACAGCGACTGAGGTCGACCTAGCTGACAAGTTAGTGTCCAAATACCGCCACCTAGGACCTCCCGGACACTGCATTTACATCAGCTGATGAAATGAGCCACCTCTCCCGGTCCGATTCGCGTGGCCAGTTTCGTGCATTCGCTTGTATCATTTGTGAATGTGACCAGAAGCAGACCATAAATGTAATACCAACTTTATCGTATAGGCATATAGGAAATTTCTCCGGTTTGTAGTATGAAACAACCTTTTTTTTTAAAAATTGTTTGTTATAGAAAATATGGTTTCTACTCACGCATATCGAGCGTTAAATTCCTGAAGTTGGGTTGATACCGATTCAAACGGCGCCTCGCGTCGACGCATACAATACACGAAGAGATGCAGTTGTTTTGAAGATTAAGACCTTACCTGAAACAAGAGAAAATTTTGTTAGACATGAAAAAACAACCCGTTTGTTAAGACTACAGTTCAGGAATTTGCATGGTATTGATCGAAAAATTTACAGAAAACTTCCGCTCGGAGTAGCCATCCGTTAGATACCTCCTCAGGGCAGTATCTACTCGTAACTAGGGCCGAAAATACGTCACCGTCGGACCGTAAATCCTAGAACCGATCAGGCAATGGCAACATCTGTTGTCTTGAGCTGTTTTAGTAATTTCTTTTTATAGAATGTATCTATACATCATTAGTGTTGCCTCCAATATTGGAATGACCGACAACAATGAGAATAAACTGAGAATCAATAATAAACCCTCGTGACATTATAAAACATGATAGCGTGACGTCTAGCTAGCGGATTTCAGTTTTGTCAAATCAATTGTCTTTTTATAAGAAATCATGAATACATGTCCTTAGACGTCTCCATGTAAATTTTTTAGAAGGAACACAATCAAATTGAAAAATTAATAAATGAAAAAAGTCGAAATTAATAAACCTGCGTTTGAAATGTTGGTTAAATAAATATAACAATCAAATAATCATAATAGACACTTTTTAATCAATATTGAACGAATTGTATCAACTAGAATGATGCTGGTTGGAATTCACACGTCTCAATATGTTCAGTGCAAAATTATTTCCAACTCCCTTTCGTAAGACAAAAATACAAAAGAAACAACACAATGACAACGCTAAGAAAAATACGACGCAACACAATACGAAGTGCTCAAAGCAGGGTTGAACTGAAAAGAGAGGCAGCCTGGAGAAACGTTTGAAGTCCGCATGTTGGCCGACGGTGAGAGCGTAGATCCGGGAACTGGCCGCGCCAAAGCATCTGGGCGGGGGCTTTGAAGAACATCCCGCTATGGGAGACCTCTCTACAAGAGAATCTCGCTAATTCGATCCCGAAAATCCGAAATTTCGGATAATAGGCACAAAATTTGGGATGGAGGAGACGTTGACAAAACAAATAAAATGCTTATTTGTAGTGTAAAGAAAGGATTGTATAACTACTGTAGAAGTGAACATCTAATTATTGAAACCTAAGTTATCAAAATGAAGCAGTTTTTGAGATGTTGGGCCAAGGCTGATGTAGGAATGATCGCGAGCGGATCGCAGCCTATTTTCCAGGCCTTTGTCCCGGCATTGATCTACAAATTTGGAAAACTTCCAATTAAAGGAATCGGCTTCCAGAATTCTAACTGGCATCGAAAACAGTCGGAATTCGCATTGTAGACCTCACGGTCAACGATGCTACAGGGCAACAATATTGCCTTAAATCATTGCAGCCGCTTTCACAGATACCAATTGGCTGGTTCACGAACGATGGGTGTGTGAGTGGAGCACCACTTGCCCGATAAATAGGCAGTGACAGTGGGAGAATATTCATCATGTCGACTTTGCAGATGGGCGTCAACGAAGATGTGATTTATCAGGAGTTCTACGATTGAGTCAATTTGCTAACGGCGACCTTCTCAATAATTCCTACTTTCTATTGCTGGGAGTAATCTTCAGATGTTTTTCAATTCTCTACAAGCTGGTGACACCCTTACTGCATATTCTGTAATGCGATAATAACCTTTTAAGATAAATAATCATAAGTTGAAATTTCGTCCTGCATTTGCGTGAAAGAGAAGGAATCTGTAACTGGAAGAACATATCTCTACGTAAACATTTGGTTCTTACACTCAGTTTGATTCACATATTCCGTCTACATATCTAAGTGATGAGATGATTTTCAATGTTCTGTTGACTATCTGTGTGGTCTAGTTGACATATCGTATTTTAAGAGTAGTATACCACCGTACAAAAAGGAAAATTACCCACTAACACCTACCCACTAGCAGATACAGAGAAATATAAATAAAATGACCGTCGTTTTGCGCTGGCCAATAACAACGCCCGATGAAACAGCTAACGCCGCCGCAGAGCCATGTAAAGGCGGCGGAGGACGCACGGTGATACAGTGCACCAGAGAGCATGGGAGGGGCAAGAAAGGTGTGAATTACGACCCAGAGGGCAGACGAGCATCTCGACCGCTGCGCTGGTAAGACTACGCCCGCACTGCGCTCTGGCGGAAGCTCTGTGGAATGCAGTGCACCGTGCCGACACCTTCTCGGGTGTCCGCCTTGTTACTCTTTATCTGCTCTAGTCGTGAACAAGGTGTACGTATCGCTCCAATAATCATATCCAGCTGCGTAGTTTCAAATGCCAGCTGCCATTTATGACTGAACGTCAACGCATTTTTGAAAGATTATTCACGTTTCTCACTCGACCAGTCCAGTTACGAACAGAGTTTTTCTGATATATTCCCATTAATTATTATTTTGTCTGATATATACTAATTAATTATTAGTTTTGTATATACTGATTATTTTCTGATATATACTAATTATTATTATATAAACTGTTCTCCCGTCGTCACCAACAGAAGAGAATAAAATGATTATTTTAAATCAATATAGTTTACTTATTTTTATTTTTCATTTTTGAGGACTAATAAAATTAGTAAAATAATTGAATGACACGACACATCCATTGTATTTTAATTTCTTTTCAGTTTATAGGGTCAAATATAACCTGAAAGTTTACCATTGTCATCCTTAGCGCAAACAGGTTTTTTTCTCTCGAGTAGATCAACATTAGATAACAAAGCGTTTCTTGCATTCAAGTTGAACAAAGTCTCTTGCGCCACCTCGAAAGATTGAAGAACGAGAAAGCAGAGATCTGCGAGTCCAGCGATGCCTGTAAATGGATTCAGTCAGATGGCAAGAAGTTGACGGCCGTCGCGGCGTTTTCAGACGAGAGGCGATGTTGAGCGCGGAGAGAAAGCCTCGGGAGGCAGCGCGCTGCAGTGGCCCGGGACACTGCTGGGTGACATCCGAAGATGGAGTAAGGCGCATGCAATTAATACAAAAATTTGACATTTACGCTGTGCTTATCTGCCGCTGGTAGGGACAGGTTCAATAGCATTTGCAGTGTTACAACAATTTTGGTCTTTTTTTTTTAATTTTAAGATTTTTAAAAAACGTATTTAAGATTTTAGACTACCGAGATCATATTGCGACCACTGTAAGTAACATTGGAGGTAATGGTAACCGTATACAACACACAAACAACCACGCCCCGGGCGGGATTCTAACCCGCAACTTTCAGGCACGAGACAACTACGGCTTATCTTCAGGCTTAGCAACTTCGGCTATCCAGGCCGGATATTGTGGTCGTTCTAAGGCGACAATATGTGAGGCAGAAATTTAAATGCGAGTTTGTTAGTAAGGAAAGTATGATCTGATATTTCCATGGGACTATCTTTCGTACACCAATAAACAATTCTGTTAATTTGCTTGCCCAGTGCATACTCGTATCATAAGTGTCATACTCATTTTTGAGAAACAGAGAGAAAGGAAGCTCATTTTTTTGTTCCTTACCCTTCTCCTGAGATAGTGGTTACAGTTATAATTTGTCGTGACTTCCATTGCCTTAATTGTAATAAAGTCATGAAGAGATGTGAATAGTGATGAGGATTTAATGCAGTATTATGAATAGGTGACACTTCAGTGTTGTGATGTTCTTTGAAAAGCCAACTACCCCACAACCTCATGATGTAACTCATACCTTAGCGGGAGTCGAGCTTGCAGTCTGACTGCGCATTTTTGGAAAGTTCTCCAAGATTCAGACACACTAAGGACAATAAATAAGTTACATTTATCGTTCTTCTATTCATTCCAGTCTTCATTTTGGAGCAACCCAAGCCCACCAAATCTGCACGTATTCCCTGGATACAATTAACAAAGAGATTAGAATAAATTTAGAGAATTTAGAGAGAATTAGAGAATTTTTAAATTTGTACAACAATCTTCCTTTCCACAACAAATAGTACCTTTTTCTTTATATTTCTTCGTTTGGAGTTACATTTCTTATGTATTTCATATGTATTTCTTATGTACATACATTTCTTATGTATTTCTGTTCATTAACAGAAATTTATAAACTTCAGTACATTTTGCGTTTTTATTTCACAAAAGAACTTTATGAAAAACTTTAATTTTGTAAAAAAAATATACTCTTTCAGTGCCGGAAAAAATACCAATACTTTCTCACAGGAAATACCAATGTGCTGACAAGAATTTCACATTCTACTTCAATTATTGGCCAAGAGAAAATTATGAAAACAAAGATTTTTTTATCAATGCTACTTTCAGCCTGAATTCGTTGTTTGTCTTCCTGGACTAAAAGGAACATGACTTTCACACATGAAAACTATATCAACTAATCTGTATTCATTGGATGAGTTTCTCCTGAAGTTACGAAAATTTTAAAAAATTAACTAAATAATTAAGAACAACGGATCAAGATTACATTGCCATTCATTTTCAATTTAATCTAAAAAAAAGTGGAATACGTTACAGAACAACGCAACAACATAGTGAATTTCTATTCAACACAGGTGCTATGGCAACTGGTTGCGAACGAAGTGTCGTTCAACCAGCGTAAGCGAATAACAACCTCAGTACGGCATGTGATCGAATCACACGCTTTGCTCACCGGACGTGTTCTCCGTCATCTGCATTCCTAGACGCGCAGCATCTAGTTTCAGACGAGAAATACGTAAATACTCCAATTTCTTGTGAACGGAAAATAGGAGTTTTTTATTGCTAGGCCGGTATCGATATCTCCCCTCATGATATATTCCAAACGCATTTTATTTCCTTCAGCTCTTCGTGCAGCGCTCGAGTTGTATCTTCTGACAGACGCGGGGACGTGGTGGGAATATTCTATGGTAGAAATTATTCAGCTGACCAGCGAAGGGCTGTGCGCGTTGTGAAAGCCGTTTATACCAGTTCGTTCCTTATTCATCAGGTTCTGAGACCTCGTATCCATTATTCACCGTCGATTCGGGATGGTGACAGTTGCCTCAAAACGGTGAAGGGGACCCGGCGTCCCGACTTTCGCTGCGATTCTTGGGAGTTGGACATCTCATGATCAGAACTAGTGGTTTCTTTTAGGTCCTTAGATTTGTAAGAGGCAGTGCTATTCAGTTATCTCGGGCTTAAGCTTCAGATGAAGATTTTGGCAAAAATCCACTAGAAGGGAAAAATGTGTTGTATAATTGATCTTCGGTTCCCGCTTGGAATATCTTTCTGCAATACCAGTACATTTTTTTGTGATTCCAATTCGTATCACATTTGTATGACTCGTCGTTTGCGGGGAAGTCTCTGGTATCCACTCTATTTCGATGCGACCGATAATGCAAGGAAAATTTAGCGCATTCTTTGTACTTCTCGAAATTATTGCAGTAAATTATGCGTCGTATCCGTTTCTCGTTTTTGAGATATAAAAACCTATAATATATTACTTTTTCCTCAAGCTACAATATATTTAAAATAAGCTCAATTTTGTTATCCTACTCTTACTTGTGATCTACATAGTATTCCAGAAAACATATAAATATATGTTATTAGAGTAGGATAGATAGAGATTCTCTATTAAATAGGTATTCTAGAAAAGCCTTCATCAATTAACTTCTTTATAAATTGCTAACATTAGTGAACTTTTAAATCCATGGCTCTTCAGAACATGAAATGCCATAATCAATTATTGCAAGTGAAAGTGCAGTGAAACTCACAGAACAAATTGTATCTTCGAGAGAAAGTATAATGTGAAGAGTAGGGGAAAAGGCGTACCAGATTAAGTGCAACGGATCATAGTCCTGAGGATCTGCAGTTAGTACGCGCGAGTTGCTTTATTGCATTGTTATGGATGATGTAACTCAATGAGAGAAAAAGTGGAAGGAAGTGGTAAATTGACTCTCCGACACTAAAGAAGGCTTTATGCGATTGTATTTTTCCAGATTGGAAAAAAAGTTCGCTATCGAAAAAATAAAACAATAAGATCTTAACACGACTGGCAGTTTTTTCCCTTCGAAACTATTCTGCAAAATGTATACGAGTATTTTTGCTTGAGAGAGAAGATATAACTCATTAGTGCGTCGGAAAAACCTATATATAACTCAATTATAATACGGAGTTAATTTAGTTATTAAAAACGAAAAACTAAATCTTATCTCATCCTAGAATAAACATAATTGCTAGTTGTCTATATTTATATACGCAACTATTTATATTTTTAATTACAACGGTATTTGTCTTGTCCACATTCCAATCCATTCCCAAAACCATTCCAAAACGGCATGTACTGTTGAGGAGAAGTGCTTTGGGAAAACACTGAACTTCTCTGCTCTGAACCTCTGTGGTCCTCTCAAACAACCACTTCTCCGTAGCAGCTTCCCGGGATAATACTCTCATGTCAGAAGTATACAGGTCCTTTCTCTTCGTTTGTAGGTTCTTAGAAGGAGAGAGTGATTTTGAACGACAAAAGTTTGAGAGGGGACTACAGATCTGTCTAATTTAACCTGTATGTTTTTACCGGTTTAGAACACTTAAGTTATTTCACGATAGTGTAAATTTTACTAGTTATCAAACACCACTTGTCTTTTCGATCGTTTATAAATTAGAAGCCATTAATACTCGCGATGAGGTTATTGTCTGTCGTTTTTTAGAAATTATCACGTCTTTGAAAGTTTTTTTTAAAAGAAATCTTTTAAAATTGAGAAAATAGAAGCAAGATTTTTGCACAATTAGCTACTTATAACAAATCATACAATTATATTAACCTTAATGCCAGAGGACTTTTCTTTCAAGGCATGAAAATCGAAAAACATTGTTCGGAAATAAGTTATAATAAAACAATGTAAGCTTTAATGATCGGTGTCAATATTAATATTGCTTCCACTGGACCGGGTTGAAAGGCCATGTACAAACGAGCACTTTCCAAAAAAGAATGGATATCATATTCACATTGTCTCTACTATTTTAAATATGCGTTTTATCAACCCTAAAGCTTTGATACAGAATGTTTGCTTACAATATGTCTGAATAATCATGTTGTGTGTTCAACTTGCTGTTTTTAGTTTTCGCAAGTATATTGAAGAGAATGCTTCTGATGCATTGTTTCAAGAACATTTGAAAAGCACACAACTCAATGCTTGGTTTAATAAAAAAATATATTGAAAACAAAACCATTTTTATTTATCATTCAATACACGTTCATTATATTCTGGACAAATTGAATTGGAAGAAAAGTGAATATTTAAAATTCGTGGTCCTACGAAACAGTCATTTTTGTGATTTTTTTCTCAATTACCATCAAATCGTGTTGGGTTTCCACTAGTTACTAATAAATCCACAGTTTGCTGAGCAGTGAATCAACAGAAATAATTGCCTCTGACGGTTGACAAAGTTAAATTATTCATCTTTACTGGTACATATTCTACGAGTAGAACATCGATGATTACGTTCCCAACCAAAAGGGATTGCGATATAAAACGATGCTGTAAAAAAACCGTTCGCTAGGACCACGTCAAACGGATCCATTTCTCAAGACCTTTCAAGAATGGCGCTCCGACTGCTTCGCCGCCGCCTCAATGCCTATCATTACGCGTTTATCGCGGGAACAGGCCTCATAGGGCGATCGCGAGACGGCGGAGGCCTCGGTTTTTACAACTGCGTAGCCTCGACTTTCAATTTCCCGCAGCAATTACGTCTTCGATTGCATGACCTTCTTGCAATCATCGCAGGAAGCGGCCAGACGTAACACATTGCAATACGCGCTCTAAAACCAGGAACAGGGCATTTAATGCTCATTTCATTAATAAATTGCAGTGAAGTTACTTTCCTTCTGAAGAAATGGAAGCTGGAAGTTATTACACTTTTACTGTAATGTGGTACGATATGTTTAAGTGGAAAACATCTAGTTCTACTCTGGCTTATGCACGTTTCTGGCATGGCAAGAAAACTAATCTTTTGAAAGAAAATTATCCTTTCAGCTTACATGGTGAAGGATAGAGTAAGTTCTTCCACAAATACATACACTTTCTCTCTTTTGGACAGGGAACAATGACAAATTAATGTAGACAAATTGATCTATAATTTGATTGCAATTATAGGTTTTCACAATGACGACTTACATTTCTTTCAGATGATTTATTGATCGATTGTGATATTCCAAAAAATTTTTTTTGACAGAAACTGCAAAAGAATTTATGAATAATGATGGGAGAGAGGCAAAGATATGTTCAATTATTATGATAAATAAGAAATATCTGAGGATATATGCCGATAACTCTGGTTGCCACAAATTTTATATAGTGGCCAGAATTACCTTCCAGGAACTATATAAAAGGGTTCTCTAATCGTATGGTGACCAATAAGCTACCAATAAGATTGCTTTATAATATAATGCATTATAACCTAGTTACTCCTGCAAATCCATTTCAAAGTAATTTAATTGCACGGAGGCTGAGTTGTTGAAGAAACGTACGAGCGAGCGACACAGTTTTTATTCCAGGCGCGTCTACTACTCGGGTCGCTAGTCCCATAAAGTAGTGCATGTTATATTCCAGGAGGTAGTAGGGTTCCTGCCTCCCTGAAGATTCCACACGACCCCACTGCCCACGAAGCAGTCACTCTGCCGGTACCTTGCAATTACTCACGTATCTCCTATTTGGACAAGCCACGAGTAGATCGCCGAGGCGAAGTCAAGTACAAGTGAAAGCGAGCAGCAGTAGCGCACGCGATTTGTACGGATATTCGCGAAAGGATACGAAAATTGCCCCGTCTCCCGCCAAGGCCCGGCGTCCGTTCCGCCTCGCTCGCTCACGCTGTTCCGGGCACTGGCCTTCCGGGTGAGAGGGATAGGCGCGGAGAAGGTTCACTAGCCCTGGATACCACTCGCCGAATACGGGATGTTTTTTAAATGAAGCACATAGGGCAGTAACAATTTAAGCCAATTAGCAACAAGCCCGCTATTCGTAAAAGTTCTTGCCCATGCATGCATGTACGTATGTATGTATGTTTTACATTCATGTATTCATGCATGCGAATATGCATGTATGTATGTTTACACTTGTGTATATACATATGAGGGGCTTAATGAAGAAAAAGAATGAGGAAAAACTTCCACCAAAATCAGAATAACATTTACGAGTAACGGGAAGGTGGTTGTGTCAGGTGTGGATTATCTTATTGCTGCACCAAGCCTCTCCCAAAGGTTGGAAAAGTAGTAAGAAATTCAGTAGGCATTTTTAATTCACATGCTCTCTATTGTCAAAATGAAGTAGAAAGGATATAATCAGACAGCCCTCTACAGAAAGGCAATTTTATTTTGCATATGCGTTACTTTTCTTCTTTTTTTACTGTCGAAATGAGTTACAACATTTGAAGTAAAAAGAAGTGGTACACTTTTCAAAGCTTCCATGAGTTAAGTACATCACATCATTTATACTTCTTCCTCCATTTTTATTTATATCTACTCTCCATAGAGTGATGTCCCTCAACGTTGCGTCGTCACTGTGATTGAAATGTTAGGATTCAAGGATGAAGAATTTGGAGAAAGGTTCTCATTTTTTTTTAATTATAGTTTTCTTGACATTTTTTGTTCGTATACTTGTTTTGATTTTCCGCTTTTTCTATAGCCCAAATATTTCGAAATCTAAATTCACATTTCTAAAACCTATTCAATCTATATTTTTACATTTTTATTACTTGCATACATACAGCACACGGGGTACAATTTTTGTAATCATGAAGTTGGTTTCCATTTGAGAATAAGTATTTAATTGTTACGCTAAATTTTATACTTTTGGTGTGCCTCTTGTTTAAAATTAGAAATTATTTTCTCTTAGTAGGTTTTCGTTGGTGAAATTATTTAAATAATTGACAAAAATATAAGAAATTAAATTATGAAGGGTTTGAAGAATTTGAAATTCGGATATTCGATTAGGTTTCGGTTTCAGTTTCCAGGGAAACTGTCTCACCTCTCGCACAAACGTGTCCACTGTATCCATGTATCAATTCATTTTTAATATGCCTCTATTGAACGCCATTTTTGTACTTTACAATATTCTACTCAGATCTAAATTTCTTATGATTCTCAAGACGAGAAATCATTTTTTCAATTCTAACTTCTCTTCTCAGAAGCCGCCAAGAAAAACATCACTCCTCTTTTTTTCAAGACAGCGCTCTAGTCGAACGTGTTGCATAATTACTAGCGCTGTAAATGATTCACGCTTTCTCCAAGTCAACCTGCGCGCTTCTCCGAATTAACAGAACCGTATCTCGGAGAACACATTTCATAAGAACACGTTTCAAAATACGAAACCAAAACCCTTCCCGTAAGCGATTGATTGCATCAATTTCAGCTACGATGAAGAATGTGGTTAAAATATCACACATTCTTTATTGCGTGTGTTTTTTAACTTATTGTTTTCTTCTTATTCAATGTGTTATGTGACAAATGATGAGTCTTGATCGTTCATTTCGGTGTGATAAAGTTAAAGACACATTTACGACAGATTTAACTGGAGCGTGGATGAGCTGATTTATCTTGCAAAGCAACTGCGGGTATTTAATGTAATAATCTGAGAGTAAAAATAATGAATTAGATAACCAACAACACGTTTAGTACTATTATCAAAGAGAAGTCTTTTACTCACTGCTAGTCCCCTTCCAGTCCACCATTCGAGATAAATGAGTTGTCATTCCCGCCTTGGGCTACCGATGGGTAACTTTTTTCTTTCTTCATTGTTCAATCTAGAAGGTTCTAAAAAATTTCTCCGAATGTAAAAATGAAAATTCTTCGTGTATTAACGACTTTTAGGCTACTGAAACGAGCTTTGCGTGACCTTTGCCACTTACACATATGATCATTAGCTCATTCGATTCCTATTGAAACGACTAACCGATTGACATAATTCTTAGCCGGTACCCTCTACGATATTCTCAAAGAATTCTAGAAAAAAACGCGTGTTTTTATAGTTTTGTGATATTTGGAGTATTGCGTGCACCGGATGTTGCCTTATATTCGTCGTGTAAAATATGTTGTAAGGGGGAGACAATAGAATAAGATTTGTTGGATGTATGAAGAAAATTATCTACGTTAAAAATATGAAGAGTATAATTATATGATTTCAGTAAATAGTTGTACAATAAACAAGACGTTATAATGATAATGAATTGGGTATTGGTCGATACCTAAAGAAAATAATATGCAGAAGGTAAATGAGCAAGAATTACAATGAATATAACAGGTATTAATATCAGGTTTCAATGCAACAACGAGTATGCATTGAAATGGCTGTGAATTCCTTTCTTCCCAGCATTTTCGTGAATAGTTACGTCTTAATTTATCTGATTGGCGATAATTAAATCTAATTTTGTAATGAAACAAAAAAGTTAACAAAACCTTTTATCGACACTTTTTCATGTAATATTTATGCCTATTCTTTCATGTAATCATCATTCTCTAATTAGACTTTTTAAGTAAGTCGTGTCTGCAAATAGCTTAAACATTAATTCAAAATTCATAGGATTTATATTACTTCTAGTACTTTTTTTAGCAAAAATGATCCCTTTATTTGACGACCTATCGTTTTGCATGAACACTCACAATTACAACAACTTATTAAATTAGTGTCTAACCGGTATTAATTGAAACGTTTTCTTAGCAATGTTATGCGAAAACCATTCAGTTTCATTACCACGCATTAATTATTCTGATACGAGAAATTAGTAATTATAATTCTATCTCCTTTGCTTTAGAGTAAACAACTATTTTAGCAGCTAACTAATGCAGCTTTTTGTTCTCTCTGTACGTAATTAAATCTTCAACCAGTCATTTTTCAGTTGAGAGTAAATTGTGTTTACGAAAAGAGCATTTAAACCATTAACATCTTGCTCACGAGCAAGGAAGTTTACATTTTTTGCCAAGAACAATAACACGCGCCATGAAAGCAAGTCACGAAACAACGGTGATCGTTCGATCCTTGTCCTCGCGTAAAGGATCGGCCACGCGTGTCGTCACTCACTTGTCTCCAGAAATAAATCCCGGTACTACGAATATGGGAGGTCTTAGCTCTCAAAGGCTTGTTACTCCTAGCCTTATGAAGTTGTAACGAAGGTGCTTTGTAACTGGGGTTCATAAAGAGCAGTCAGTATTATTTGAGGTATTCAATTTATCAACAGTTTTCGGCATAAATTGATCGTTTAGTTGTGTGTGTTTGCTTCCCTAATTACATGGCTCTATTGTAATAAAATCGTCAAATTTCAAATAAAAAACAAAAACAAAACAACAACAACAAAGTTAAGCATGAAAGTAGAGATACTGCTTTCAAATAAGAACACTTCTGAATTACCCCTACCAATTTCCTTCCGCCCCTACTCTTGACAAAGGATGGTGAAGTGTTCAATCAGTGACATGAGGCTTACAAATATTTCAGAAATTTCACGGTCATTGTTGATATGATAATTTGATCTCTTGAGTGAAGGACTTTAGAGATATTTAAGTCAAACGTGGTCTCACTAACAAGAAGTCCCTAGAACTCCAAGTTGTCTAAAAATGTCAATATTTTCTACATACTTCACTCAAGTCATCAAGAATGAGTTAAAAATGTGTCAAGTTATTATGCAATAAAGAAATGAAACTTTATGATAAAGTAACATCAACTTAGAGATCTTCTCCTCGAGAATCATCAAAACAGTTGATGACGTAACCATACTTGCATAAAAGTTAATAAAATATTTTAGAGTTTTGAGATACATTTGCGTTACTAGTACAGAAAGTGAGTGTTGGGCACACGAATGAAAAGTTGACGGATGAGGCGACAATGGAGGAGAATGCGTAGTTTTAAAATGAGTACGCCAAACGTACGAGTTGCGTACATTATTTTATAAATACGAATTCATAGAAGCTTACAATTACATACTCTTGGGATCATTTTCAATACGCCAAGCGCCACGCGGCAGCCATATTGACTCGTGTAGCCCCAGTGTTTTGTTCACTTTACAATAAGCATATGGCAGCCCCTTTTGCCATAAGCTTACGGCAAAGTAACACATTCTAAACAGTGCAAGGAAGTACAAGCTTCCATGCGAAAGTGCAGACAATCAATGTCAATGAATGAGACCTCTTCACCCTACACAATCATCCAGACATTAAGATAATGCAAAATAGTACTTGCCAATATTGTCTGGAGGCATAACTACGATAAATACTAAGATATCTATACAAATGTTAATGTATGGCACTTTAATATATTTAATTGTATTTTACTCATTATTAGTACATTTCTGATAGGTATCCTATCTATGTACTACAAGTGTTATTTTGAGACGCCTCGCTCTCGTTGCGCCCACAAAGTATCAATGCACAAAGGGGAGAAATGCTACTAGAAGAGCCACTCTACGCCACGTACCGCGGGCATGCACTGATGGCTCAAGAGCCTGGGCCTTCCAAACACGCGCGCTGGAGGCGCGGCCGCTGGTGGGCGAGAGGACGAGGAGCGCCGCGGCGTGTGCGCTTCCATATTCAATTGGTGGCGGGGGCGGCGGTGGAGACGGCGACGGGGCGGGGGCGGAGCGGTGAACGGAGGAGGATGTGCAGCGGTGGCGGCGGGCTGCGGCGGCGGCGGGGGCGTGGGCGGGGCGTGGGCGGGGAGGATGTGGCGTGGGCGGGGGAGGATGTGGCGTGGGCGGGGGGATGTGGGCGGGCGGGAGAGATGTGGCGGGGGCGGGAGGATGTGGCGTGGGCGGGGGAGCATGTGGGCGGGGCGGGGGAGCATTGTGGCGGGGGCGGGGGAGCATGTGGCGGGGGCGGGGAGCATGTGGCGGGGGCTGGGAGGATGTGCGGGGGCGGGGGAGGATGGTGGCGGGGGCGGGGAGCATGTGGCGGGGGCGGGGGAGCATGTGGCGGGGGCGGGGGAGCATGTGCGGCGGGCGGGGGAGCATGTGGCGGGGGCGGGGAGCATGTGGCGGGGGCGGGGAGCGCCATGCTGGCGGTGGGAGGGCAATGTGGCGGGGGCGGGGAGCATGTGGCGCGGGGCGGGGAGCATGTGGCGGGGCGGGGGAGCATGTCGGGCGGGAGCATGTGGCGTGGGCGGGGGAGGATGTGGCGGGGGGGGGGAGGATGTGGCGGGGCGGGGAGGATGTGGCGGGGCGGGGAGGATGTGCGGGGCGGGAGGATGTGCGGGGCGGGAGGATGTGGCGGGGGCGGGGGAGCATGTGGCGGGGGCGGGGAGCATGTGGCGGGGCGGGGAGGATGTGGCGGGGGCGGGGGAGGATGTGTGCGGGGCGGGGAGGAGTTGCGGGCGCGGGAGGATGTGGCGGGGGCGGGGAGGATGTGGCGGGGCGGGAGGATGTGGCGGGGCGGGGAGGATGTGGCGGGGCTGCGGGAGATGTGGCGGGGGCGGGGAGATGTGGCGGGGGCGGGAGGATGTGGCGGGGGCGGGGGAAGATGTGGCGGGGGGGGGATGTGCGGGGGGGGGAGGATGTGGCGGGGGCGAGATGTGGGCGGGGGGGGGGAGGATGTGGCGGGGCGGGGGAGGATGTGGCGGTGGGCGGGGGGGGATGTGGCGGGGGCGGGGGAGGATGTGGCGGGCGGGGGAGGATGTGGGGGCGGGGAGGATGTGGGTGGGCGGGGAGGATGTGCGGGGGCGGGGGAGGATGTGGCGGGGCGGGGAGGATGTGCGGGGGCGGGGGAGGATGTGGCGGGGGCGGGGCGAGGAGGCGGCCGTGGGCGGGGAGGATGTGGCGGTGGCGGGCGTGGGCGGGGAGGATGGGCGGGGGCGGGGAGGATGTGCGTGGCGGGGCGTGGCGGGGAGGGTGTGGGCGGGAGGATGTGGCGGGGGGGGGAGGATGTGGCGGGCGGGGGGGGATGTGGGGGCGGGAGCATGTGGCGGGGGCGGGGGACATGTGGGGCGGGGGGGCATGTGGGGGCGGGGCAGTGGCGGGGGATGTGGATTGGTGGGCGGGCGGGGATTTGCGTGGGCGGGGAATGTGGCGTGGGGGCGGGAGGATGTCGGGGCGGGGAGATGTGGCGGGCGGGGAGGATGTGGCGGGGGCGCGGGGAAGGGATGTGGCGGGGGCCGGGGGAGATGTGGCGGGGGCGGGTGAGGATTGTGGCGCGGGGTGGGAGAGGATGTTGGCGGGGGCGGGGAGGATTGTGGCGGGGCGGGGAGGATGTGCGGGCGGGGGAGGATGTGGCGGGGGCGGGGGAGGAGTGGTGGCGGGGAGGTGGCGGGGCGGGGAGGATGTGGCGGGGGCGGTGGAGGATGTGGCGGTGGCGGGGCGTGGGCGGGAGGATGTGGCGTGGGCGGGAGGATGTGGCGGGGGCGGGGCGGGGCGGGGCGGGGCGGTGCGTCGGCTCACCTGTCACCCCGGGTGCAGAAACGCGCAGGGAGAGATGGAGGTCGAAGCGAGGAGATAGCAATGACGAACGAGACTACAGCGGATGAGAAAGAGAGAAGCAGAGGTGGCGTTGTAGTTGTGACGTAAGTCAGCAGCGACGATAGTGGCGGCAGAAGCAGAGCGGGGTGAAGTGCAGATTGTACAGGAGAAAGAGGAGAGAAGATACGTAGAAGTAGAAGAGGAAGAGGTGGTGAAGTATGTAGAGGAAGTAGAGACGGTAAACAGTGTACAAAAGTTAGAGGAGGTAGAAACGCTAAGGAGATAATTGTAGCAGGTGTGGCGACGACGGCAGTCACCGCTACGCTCTGCGCAGCCACTCAACGGCGGAAACCTGTCACGTGAACACGAGCATCCCCTTCTCTCCATTGCGGTGGAATGTGCTCTCTGGCTATAAGAGACGCAAGCGCCGGTATTCTAATAATACCAAGGCGCGCATACCACTCGAATCGCCTCCGTAGTAATTAGCATATTAAAGTAATAACGTGAAGGGATAAATTTCTTATACATTGCCCTCGTTTTCCACGTTTCCAACGAGTCCCAGATATACAAATCTTATTAACCAAGTTCACTGGGCATTTATAATACATTTGCTATCATTATTTCAAAAGATAAAAATACTGATATTTTTGATCGGCATTGCTCACTCCAATTGTCACCAATTTCTGCTCTGGGAAATCGTGGATTATCTTTAAGTAGACCATCTCTCTTCTCTAAAATCTATGAAAATGGAAGTATACTAGTATATCCTAAGATATCCAATAGGAGGACCAGTGACTTCAATATCGGCAAAAGAAAATTCAATATCATTGCCCGGCGAAATTTTATAACATCCTAAACAAACAATTGATGATGGTACTATCGGTTCCAAAATTTTTTGTCACGCCAGAAAACTTTTTCTCAATTTTAATTTTTTTCGTAAACACTGCATGCCGTGCATTTTTGCGCAAAACGATAGCCGAAGATATACCATATACAATTCAATTTTTTATTTCGTAATATTCTTGTGAATATCCGCCTTACCACAACTCATGACCTTTAAGACTTTTTTTTATCTTTGCGAAAGGGAGATGACAACCTAAACGTACTGTTTTCGTGTCCCGGATCTTCCGCTCCAGAAAGCCCCGGCCCCTCTGCCGCAAGGGGGTCAATAAATCCGCACACGCGGTCGGGTTTCCCGCGCCCGCCACGCAGCAGACACCGTGTCACGTTTGTGCAGCCCGATCGTGGCGGCAGAGGCGACTCCACGATGGCAATGGTAGTGACCGGGCCGGGCAGTGGATCGAAGGAACACGATGGGCTTGGGGACGGGATGGGAGTGGTGCTGTCGGTGGTGGTGGTGCTGACGGTGGTCGGTGGTGGTGGAGCTGTCGGCGGTAAGCGGGGCTGTCGGCGGTAGTGGGGCTGTCGGCGGTAGTGGGGCGTCGGTGGTGGTTGAGGGGTGACGGTGAGGGTGTGGTTCGTGGTGTCGTCTGCGGGTGGGAGAGGTGGTGTCGTTAGTGGTGGCGTTGCTGGTAGGGGTGGGGGGTGGCGGCGGCGGTGACGTGGTCATCATATTTGTTGGCGATGTGTTGGCCTCCAGGATGGAGTCAGTAATGGTGGGGATGGTGTCGAGAATGAATATGCGATGGTGATGGTAATGATTTTGCCGGCAGAGATAACGACGGTGATTGGACACGGCGGCGATGCAAGCAATCAATAGTGGATCGTGGCGGCTGCAATGAGTTGGTGTCGGCGGCGTAGATAGCAGCAGCTACGTTGTGGCGACGGCAGTGGGACGATTACATTGTCGCGCGCGGTTACGTTGGTAGAAGGTAGAGGCGGGGCGGCGGCGGGGCCGGCGGGGCCGGCGGGGCCGGCGGGCCGGCGGGCCGGCGGGCCGGCGGGGGGCGGCGGGCCTGCGGGCCGGCGGGGCCGGCGGGGCCGGCGGGGCCGGCGGGGCCGGCGGGGCGGCGGGCCGGCGGGCCGGCGCGGGGGCGGCGGGCGGCGGGGCCCGCGGGGGCGGTGGGCGGCGGGGGCGGCGGGGGCGCGGCGGGGGCGGCGGGGCCGGCGGGGCTCGCGGGGGCGCGCGGGGCCGGCGGGGCGGCGGGGCCGGCGGGGGCGGCGGGGCGGGCGGGCGGCGGGCGGCCGGGGGCGCGGGGGCGGCGGGGGCGGCGGGGGCGGCGGGGGCGGCGGGGGCGGCGGGGGCGGGCGGGGGGCGGCGGGGGCGGCGGGGGCGGCGGGCGGCGGCGGGGGCGGGGCGGGGGGGCGGGGGCGGCGGGGCGGCGGGGGCGGCGGGGCCGGCGTCCTTCCCGGCCGAGGGGAAGGTCGCACGGCCGTCGTGCCCGGGGCGCTGTTGACACAGACTTTGCATCCTTGCTACTTTTCTTGCGAAATGTTTTGCTTCCTTAACCTTCGTCGTTTGCGAGGCGGATTTCGGGTGAACGGTCGGGAGCGGACAGCGCAAGGCATCGCAGAGTTAGAGATTATTTTTCTTTGACGTGTCAGCAAATGTTTGACCACGCATTTTTGCACGAGGAAAATGAGTCTGCTAATGTTTGTACCGAGAATTTTGCACGAGGAAAATGCGATAAAATGACCGCACAGCTGTCTAATGTTTACCGAGCTGCGTTTGGAGACGTATTTTTCGTTGCATCAATTGAAACTATGTTTCGAATTTTTGACAATTAGCTGCGTTGATTTACATCACAATCTCTAGGAGATAAGAGCAATCTACTGAAAAAAGTTCGTGATATCTTGAGATAAACTGCGTTTGCATATTTCGTTCGATATTAGTGAGCGTCTGATGTAGAAATAGGAAATACTTATCATAGTCGGTTGCTTATGTAGTCAGTTTCAAATACACTCCTGTTAAGCAAGTAACTAGATAATTGTCCACTCGGGTGGCTAATGGACAGCTTACTAGGTTTCTGTGAGGTGGTCCTGTGTTCGATTCCCGGCTGGGTAAAAACGAAGCTGCAGTCATCTAATACAAATCGTTTCTATACCTGTGTGACGAAAGAAAAGCTTAGGCAGACCAAATAGACTAGATGCAGTGAATGGAATACATTATGCTCGCCACATGTCCCCCTTACCCCCAAGGGTGGATGATAAATAAAAACTGAGCCCAGACACGAATACTGCCAACTGGCAACAGTCTGTTAAATAAGATCCTAAAATGCCAAATTCATACATACAATTAGATAAAGAGAAATGAGCATTTAAGGGGGGGGGCACTTGCGGCATCCCCCGTACAGAAGCCGATTAGAAGCGTTCCAAAATGTAGTTTTTTATACTTTTCCTCATAGTAACGAAAATCATTCAATAGCGAAGAAAAGAGTACGTCATAAATTACTGCAAAATAACAAATAGAAATGCATTTTAAATACAGCATAAATAAAAATGATTGAAAGAATACACCAAATATACTTTTTGCTACTTCATTAGTTCCCTCAGAAAAATCCTGGATACGCCAATGGAAGGAAAAGTTCATCTTAATCTTTAGAAAAATACATTTCCAAATGATGAGGTGTTTTATCTTAGAGTTGGTAAATCCACTGACAATAAAAATTAAATTAGTTTATTAAGTATTAGTAATCGAAGTTTTCGGTACTTCATTTTTATTCTAGCTTTCTTCCCGCAGTTTCTCTCAAAAGGCATTAACCCAGAGCCGTTTTAAGAGTCACTCGAGTCCTAGGCTCACATGGCAAAGGGTTCACATTTTTATGCTTTTAATTTTATTATTTTTACAATGTTTAAAATGATAAGATTAATAATAAAGTACATGTAAATAATCACAATCAATCGTTTTTTGTTTGTTTTTGTTGACTTACTGCATTAACAATATTTACCTAATTTCAATCAGCAAATGTACTTAGTAAAAACTTTTCTTTTTAACTTTTACAAGGGCCCCTCCCAAAATTACGGACTTTTGGCCCGAGCGTTGGTTGAGAAGGCACTGTACCCACCATATATTTTACGTTTTCTTTCCTTTCGTTCTTTCTTTCTTTTCCAGCCGCTGACGCAAGACCGAAGCACCGTCTGGAACGAGCCCCAGGGGATACAGCGGCCGGCGCTCACCCGTCCGAGCGTTCGCTGGGCGCGCGAGCGACGAGAGGGAGAGGCGCGTGTGCTGACGCGGAGCGCGCACCGCCCCCGCAGGGGCCCTCGCGCTGAGGCCGCGCCAGCGGTCAAGAGCGATTTTTATAACAATGGGCCAAAGTGACAGTTCGCGAAACAAATGAACATCACGTGTACTTCAGAGAAGTATCCCTCCGCCGCGGCAGCTGTTCTGCCACGCTCCTTTGTTAAGTGCTTGTTTACGGCTGCCGCGAAGACATCACTATACAGAAGTCTAAGAGTTTCGCTTAGTTTTCACAAGCGTGTCACAAATTATATAAAAAATAGACATTGAAGGAAAGCACGGTACCACGATACGCTCTCGAACACAGCTCGCCACCTTACAACGCAGAAACGTGCATCGTCACCAGTACGCATCTCACATTCAAGACTCGATTTTAAAACAAACATAATACTTATCACATAGAAACTAAATTCAATGTAACGTTTATTTAAAAAACATTTTACAGAAGAGTTTAGCACTTTCTAATTTCAATTATTTCTCGTGGCGCACTAAATTTTCGTGGGACGAGGACATCACATAAAGAAGAGTCGAAGCCATTCACAAGTTAGCCAACTGCAAACGAACGAATGAAGGAATGAGAGTCTATTAGATTCAAGGACACGACTAGAGAACCTTCAGTTGTGTTCACTAGCCGTTAAATCGTCCCATTCTTATAAAAATCGCTCTATAATAGTGAGGGCATTTCAACTCGCACGTAATGCGGGGGCGACGCTCTCTAGCTTTGCGCCTTCGTCGAAAAACTAAAATATAGAGCACTGCCAAGTACATAATTTAGATGGAGCGGGACTCGGGCACGGTCTCCAACACCAGGGATGGCGTCACGGGCTTCTGTGGCGAGGTCAAACAGATGGGCAATTGGAATCTCCCATCCGGTTGGCCAGACTACTGGCCATTCATTCATCGTTAGCAAAGGTCAACTGCAGAGAGGAGATACGTTGGGGGCTCCGTGCACCCCGGGTGAAACAACCAGGTCACCCTTAGTTGGGCTCTTGAGTGCGCCGTGTCACTGCTTGACACACTCGTGGGTATTTAGGTGAAACTTACCCCGAACAGAGTGAGCGGCGTGAAGCACCGTGAGCACCGTGAGCACCGTGAGCACCGTGAGCACCGTGAGCAACGTGAGCACCCTGAGCGGCGTCAACAGCTCCGGAACCAACCCGGAAAGGTGGTAGTCCCGAACTTGCGAGAAGGTCTCACCCAGCTTATGGATGGATGTGCTTATCGTGATAATCGCGTTTCGCATCTCGTTCCGGCGGCGCAGCTGCCCATCCTTCCCCCACATAAAGTACAGGTTTGTGTGGGAGAGAGAAAGTGGGTCACACAGGGTGTATTACATGGCTCAGTAATGGACATACGACATAGAATGCTGACCCTGGTACGAAAGACACTGCTTATGTTCGCTCTTTACTACACAGTCACGATATTTTTTATCAATGGGACACATAAGGTGGAGGGGCGTGAAGATTTAGCCGTCCCTCCCACAATCCAACGATACATATTAAAAAATATACCTTTCACTATTTTTCTATACTTCAATCAATATAACAATAGCTCACATTATAAATATTGACTACAAGTCAAATAAAAATACATTTTATTTTTAGCAGAAAGAAAAATTATAAAAAACATGACGTCAAAGCACTGTATCTTTAGAGTACGCGCGCTCAGACGCACACACACGCACACGCGCACACGCACGCACACTACAACATACGCACACGCACGCACGCGCGCACACACGCACGCACACGCGCGCACACACGCGCACGCACACGCACGCATACGTACGCACGCGCACGCACGCACGCGCGCATACACGCACGCACACGCACACACGCGCGCGCACACGCACACACACGCGCACACACACGCACACACACACGCGCACACTCGCGCACACACACGCACACACACGCACGCACACACGCGCACACGCGCGCGCGCACACACAAACGCACACGCACACACACGCACACACACACGCACACACACACGCGCGCACACACACACACGCACACACACACGCATGAGCGCGCGCGCGTGTGTGTGTGTGTGTGTTCTATTTGCATTTCTATGTGCAATTCTATGTTCACCTCTGACACGTATTATTAGAAGAAACTTGATTGTGGCTTATTGCAAATCTACCGGAAGTACGTCAAATGTTTACTGTGAGATATTGTCGACACGTTACGTCAAGCGGCACCGGGCGGCACTAGAGCCCCTGTCCTTGGACCTGCAGTTTCATCGGCAGTTCCAACGCGGAGCTGAAAGGCCCTGGGGGCGACCGCTCGTCACGCAGCTCTGCGCCGCTGGTCGAGCAGAACGCTCCTCTTCGCCCGCGGCCTTCGCAGCCGACTTCATTGGCCGCTGACGGGCCAAGAGCGCGAGCAATGCGGGCCGGCTTCTAAGCCATTGTTAGGCGCGCAAGATCGCGGTTATTGTCGCGCTCAAGCAGAGCGTGAAGATATCGATGAGCAAAAAATTAATTTGGTTCGAATTTAAAAAACAATTTACGTTTTTTGGATGGAAATTTTGATTTCCTCTGGTGTTGATACTCTTTTTGTTTTATCGCCAGATGTATTGCTGACTGACCAGCCAAGGAATGTGAGTTTAAGAGTACTGATTGTTACGATTGCAAACATCATTTCAGACCTGCTCAAACAGTGCGTGAAGATCGTGATGGATAAAATATCAATTTCATTCTAATTCAACTTTTTATAGCACATTATTAAATAAAATTCTAATTGTATCTTCCCTCGTACGTTTATACACTGCTTCCGATCACATCTGCTGACTGACCGGTCAAGAAAGGCGGATTTGACAGTATTGATTGCTGCCGTCGCAACTATCATTCCAGACGTTCTCAAGCAGAGAATAAATGGGCAAAGAATTAATTTCGTTCTAATTCAGAAACACTAATTCAGACATCAAGAGAACCGCGCTTTACCTTTCTTGCCACCAGATTTCGTGACGGTCAATGCGTAGGAAATGCGAGGAATGAGGATTGGAAACTCTCGAATGTTTCGCTCGCGAAGATCAAGTTATCTTTTTCTCACGCTCAAGTCAAGCATTAATTTGTCAATGAAAAATTGTAAAAAAAATCAAACTAAAATACACGTGATTTTTAACACTGAATGAACAGAAATACTCTGATATGGTTTTATCTTTTAAATTTTGCGTATTTTGTATTCTAGGAATGAAAACAATCCTTGCTCTTTAACGAAAAAAAGAAACCGGAAATGCGTTTCTAACATTCGTTATATCCTTTCTATCTCTTGGAAATACTTTAAAAATCTATTTCAAATGGAATTAGTTTCTTTTAAATAATTCATTTTACAAATCTCTATCCTCGAAATGTCTGTGCGATTTACAGACTCTGTTACAATTAACCAAATAAAAAGAACTCTATCACTAATTTTGAAAAACAAATACCTTAAAACATGTTTTAATAACGTTAAGGATATGCTAAAAACGCAGAATTATTAAAATTATTCATTATTCGATTATTATTTACAAATAGGAATAGTAAAATGACAAATAATTATCTATTTTCACAGCACTAATGTGATTCACTTCATTATGTTAACTCCTTTTAAAAGAATATCACAAGGACAAACGTTATGGTTTATTCCGTTTTCTGAGTTCATAAATAATTCAACGACTTTAGAAGACAAGGCATCTCTGTTCTATTCGTTCGACTGCGGCGCCTTCGGCGTAACTTTTTGGTGGCCACTCGGAAGCGATGACGACCCGTCATTACAGCACACTAAGCACGACTTCTTTGAAGAAACCGTCCGTTTCAAGGGAAAAAGTTGACATCGCACCGCAGGGTTCGCACGCGGGGCTCTGCGACTAACGTAAACAATACAGCTGCCATTTTCCAGTGCTATGCAGCGGACACGACGGCTCTGAATAAACTGGACGGAAATGTCACTGCGTATCTGTCGGGGAGAGCCGACAGCTCCGGGCTCTTCATGCATCTCACGTAAGTTCTTCCGGTGCGACGTGGCTTGTCGGAGAAAAACGTCGCATAATGAAATCGTGTTCTCCTGAACGATACGAACGGACGGACGGTTCCGTAAGCGAGTCGACGAAATGACACTAATTAAATGGTTACAATAAAATGACTGAGAGGATCTACTGTAACTGCTCTCGACGGGCTCATAAGAAGGTTTGGCTTCTGAAAATATGAGCGCCAACTGCACTTTACGTTCCCACGATTTCTTCCGTTACGAATATCGTGGAGAAAACTACAGCAAAGAAGCGGTCGTATTACTATGTATAATGCATCAGAAGGACCATAATGATATACAATATCTATTATGTTCGCTTCCATTACATACATTTCTCAAAAAAGTGTATGGCAGGTATTACATTTCCATTTTGTATAACAATATTACCGTGTTCTCCACTCTTATCCCTAAAAACACAACCCGCACGTACATTGATATCCAAGTAGAAAATAGAAATATTGTGACGGTTCAGTTTTAAATCTTCCTTTGAAGAATAAGGGTGAATATCGAGGCAAAAACACGTTCTAAAGAACAAGAGAGATCGAGGATAAGTGATCGTCAGCGTTTAATAGATCACTCCACTATATTTACGCAACTAACTGCAGAGAAATCACAACATTGATACTGTGAATGACGCTTTAAACTACGAAACTGTCCTTTACTACATTACGCACACTGTCTAATAAAAACAATCGTATCTTAAAATATTTATAGAAGCAAATGTTTGTAGGAATGAAATATGAAAAATAAACCTTAAAATATAAATGACTATAAGAGAGAAAGGTTCCTCACATTGTCGTGGCATCTGCGACACACCCTACGCACTTTAATTTTTAAGACGGCCGAAGAAAAAGTTTGTGAGAAATTCCTCGATAATCTTTGACTGAAGCGAAGTGGCTCGTTTAATTTTTATAGCTGACTAATCGACTTGGTATTCACGTACTACACACATCTGCCCCGTTGCAGAAGGCACAGCAGAGCACTGAACAGCGAGATTCATAAACGATAGCTTAAAGTAATCTCAGTTAGGAATTAAACTGACGAGGACAAGAAAACGTCTCCAAGAACACAATATTTTCACAGAACCATACACAATTTGCATTCTCGCCGAAAAAATATACCGACCTTTCCACTTAATTTGTAAACAACTTCAAACTTTCTAACTTCTACCGTATAAATTATGGTTCTATCTATCTTCTGTATAGCACTTTTCGTATACTATATTGTTGAAGTTGATTTTGAACTTGAAGCAAGAGTAGTGTAAGAATGTAAAAATGTAAAAGCAAATATTTTTACAGTCCTCAATACGTTAATATCCGAGAATCAGACTGTTTAAAGTCCAATATTTTTAAGAAGTTGGGATTTATGCTTCATCCTATATCCTTGTCTACATGTGCGCTTCAAACAAAATTGAAATTATTACACTCTATAAGCATGCAACGAACCATACTAGTCCATTCCATGCTTACCCACAACATTACAACAACTTCAAAATGGCTCTCCTGAAAAAAAAGTAAAATGGACCCTGAACAGTCTGCTTCTCAGCCATCGACACGTCTTCATTTAAAAGTCTACAGACATTGATTGTTCATAACACTTTCCTTCGGTAGAATTACTTCTAGTGATATTTTGCGATATCAAATTTACCACCTTCCTGATTTCACCAGTAACAAGCTTATATTCAGGGTAAATGTTCATACCGTCGGAAACATTCAATCAATTCTTTATTGTACAGATGCATACAATTTCTATCATCAAATTTATGTTCTTTCCGAAAATGGCGATAAAATATGACTTGCTTGTTAGCCCGATCACCTCATCTTCTCGAATTTTCTCACTTTCACAGCAATTCTTTCTGATGAGATTTTAAGTAATGATTTATTTGATCTTCTTAATTTCAAGTACTCATTACTTCAACAACATCACAGATGTGCTTTTTAAAAAGAGTTCGCGTACAAATGTGCTATGACTTATGAACGTGAACTATTCAGTCAAGACTTGTAAATATTGAAAGTACATTCTGGCCTTTAGTAGAGGCCAGAGCAAATGATACGCTAATTGCGTTAGACATCCGCAGCGGGCGATTAAGATAGGAAAATCCCAAGACAATCCATAAAAGAAGGCACGTCCTCGCCGTGCGGGATTTACTAAACCCAGGGCCTCCTCTGAATAGAAAGTGTGTATTACTTTGTGATGTGATGTTGGATCAGAAGGTTGGTTAACAAATTTCAATGTGAAATATAAATTATTGTTTCTTCTTAAGAAGAAAATATAATTTATATTTCACATTGAAATTTTTCGGAATATTATAATATTATATAGAAGAGAACTGATAAACTAGTTTTACATTGTTAATTTTTTTTAGATTACATAAAAGATCGCTTAACATGGCATCTCCGGTGGGTATTTTCACGTAAAAAAAGTGTTATTTGTACATTGGAAAGTAGAAAGATATTTGAAACACATTACAGTTGCTTCCTCGTATATTTTCGGGCATAGCAATTTACTCAAAAAAGCAACGATTAGAATATTTGCCTAAAATTTTGTCTCATTACAAAATTAGTTTAATTATCGTGTATTCAAGTATCGAATTCGTGTAAAAGCGAGGAAGAGTGTAATTCACAACTTTTCAACAATGTGATAGGGCTCTGAAGCAATCACAAACGCGTATTTGTCGACAATTCTTCCAAAATGTTTTTAAACAAATGTCTTAGAATTTGTTGGGTGGCTACACAAAAATATGATAATTCTCCCTGCTGGGAGACCGAGACGAATCTAAGGACATTTCTCTTGCCTCGATTGGGGGACCGAAAGGAGGTTAACCATGAATGACGGACGGACGGTTGGACGAACGGACGGACGAACGGACGGACGAACGAACGAACGAACGAACGAACGAACGAACGAACGAACGAACGAACGAACGAACGA
>BOPP01000063.1:3603557-3640549 GCA_017312745.1 Gryllus bimaculatus
CGCCAGCGCGCCCGGCCCGCCAGCGCGCCCGGCCCGCCAGCGCGCCCGTCCCGCCAGCGCGCTCGTCCCGCCAGCGCGCCCGTCCCGCCAGCGCGCCTGCTCCCTTGACTACCCGTCTCGATTGCCTGCTATCCCGACCCTACTATGTTCTTCCACCCACTTCCCGCTTTGTTAGCGCTTTAATCTATCGATAATGATTGCTATTGCTATTGGTCGCACGCTAATCTCTCGCTACTGGTGATAAAAGAAATTATAGCCTCATATCAGCCTTGCATATCGCGGCAGCATACTTACGTGATTCTTATGAACCACTTGTGAAATCGTAAATTTGCCCTTTTCTACACCAAGCTTTTTTTGATTATTTCCTCTTTTATTCCATCACTGTGGAATAAACGGACGGGGCGGGACAGAATAAATTTAATTGTTAACAGTATTCCAGCTTTGCTATATCAATGTGCTAAAAGATCGTGGTAGTAAATTTCTTATTATTTTCCATCTTGATCAATTTTTTCGTTAACTTTCCTTTTATCCATTCACCAAAAGATATGGCCGTTTGCTTTGCTTCTGGACTTAAATAGCTTGGGCTCCCTATCTTTGCGCGGTTTGTTGAGCTCACTTTGCTATTGCGGGAGGAGTAGTGGCGGAGGGGGGGGGGTAGTTAGGGTGTGTCAGCAAAAAAAATAAAATGAAATCTGTAGTTCGGGTTACTTGGCTGTCCGGGGTGTCCCGCATATCAGTTGTATAGCAGCAGTATAGCTCTGAAAAAGGCCACACCACGATGGGCGAAACGTCAGCTCCAACGACTGAGATGCGGCTCACCCCGGACAGCCAAGTATCCAATGACTCCGGCCGCGGAAGCCACCGAATACAAATGGGTAGTTCGTTTGCAGACGCAAATACTACTTCTTTTACACTGAAGCGAAGATTTTCAAATGTTGCCAGCCATGCTCTTCGGTGTTGTTCAATTACTCATAAAGCAACTGCTTGGATGTAAAGTCGAAGAGAGGGGTACAGAAGTGAGGGTTTCTTGAGTTCTGGCGTTCATGAGAACGTTCGAATATTATACTTCTCTCGCATGCATTACTACATTTGTACGATAAATGAATTATTTTTCTCTTTCATTCTAATTTCCGAATCTCCGTATTGAGTCAGCTCACATTTTCTCAGAATCCCCCTGCTTTTGATTATATGCTTCACAAGTGTCTAACAAATGTCATCACCAACGCCATCATCATCATCATCATCATCATCATCATCATTATTATCATGCAACAGGCACCAGAAAGTGTATTAGACCTGGTGAAAATATTTTTACGTACCGAATGTATCTGAAATCAAAACATACGCGACCAGACCTAAGCTGCAACATCCTTCGACGTCTGTTGTTTATACTCTTCACTCTTACGTAACCAAAATAATACTTTGTATAACAGTAACCACCTTTAAATGCCGCTACTTAAAATAATGATTAAGGGAAAGCTCAGACAGGTGTTCATTCTCATAATTCTCTTCACCGAAAACTGCGGGTTCCAGTTTCGTCACGACAGCAAACTACAGAGGCGCCTCTCGAATACGCTACAAACCTCTGAGAAGAGCACTTGCGAAGATTACGCATCTTGAGGGTGCTTGGAGGGACGAAACAAGGCGGTCTGTTATCGCAAAGGCAACATCAAAGGCTTCTCGTAACAGGGTTCGCAACCAAAATAGCCAAACAATTCCCCTGCGCCACAACGTCTATAATATGTGTCTAAAGAAAAAGTTATTTAATCTCAAATATATGATTTCACAATTTTCGGGCCTTTCAAAACTATTGTAATTGTTTACAATTAATCATTATTTATTTGTGAATGATTGTATTGTGTAATAAACTGAATGAGATAATTTTTCTATTTTTTAGGCATCTAAAAGGATTCTGGGGGTGACATCGGTGCCTACACCTCCTTAGGTCACTCGATTCCTCTCGACAAGACCAACCGCATCATGTAAAACGAATCAAGTTGCAGTCTGAATTCTACTTCCATTTAATTTATTAAATTGTGATCCACTGCCATTTTATGTGAGCTCCTCTGGCAGCTGCACGCCACAGCCTCAATCGTTATCAAACAGGCAGCGCATGGCACCACGCACACCCATCTGCCCGTCCTCCGAGAGGTCAGCGCTACGGGCGCAGCGGCGCGGCAGCAGCGGTCGTGGCGGCGGCGGCAGCGGTGGCGGTGGCGGTGGGGTGGGGCGGCGGTCAGCCCGTGGCGGTGGGTGGCGGCGGCGGCGGTGGCGGGGTTGGCGGTGCGGGCGCGGGGCGCGGGGCGGCGGCGGGCGGCGGCGGCGGCGGCGGCGGCGGCGGCGGTGGCGGTGGCGGTGGCGGTGGCGGCGGGGGGCGTTTGCAACGCTCTACTGCAGTGTTTCGCCGGCCCACCGCGCCGCCGGGGCCGCGCGTCTTGGGACGGCGCCGCTGTAAAGCGTGTGGCAACGTTACGCAAGTGCGGAGTCCGTCGCACGCCCGGGCGCCGCCCGAGCCCGCACGCCGCACCGCCGCGGCGCCGTGCTGTGACCGCGCGCCGCGACCCTGCGTGCCATGGGCAGCGGGTCGTTCCCTAGCGACTGGAGACTGCAGGGGGTTGAGTTCTATTCCTCCCGAGGAGGAGTCCAGACACGGACGGAATTCGGAATACGGGATCAGCTTTTTTGTTTTCTGTTTTTGGGGGACATAAAACAAGTTTATTCAATCCACGAACGTAAACAGTATTAAAGCCCGTATGACATTATTATTCTTACTATTATTATTATTACTATTAATATTATTACTATTAATATTACTATTATTATTATTATTATTATTATTATTATTATTATTATTATTATTATTATTATTATTAATGCAGAAACTGGAAGAATGCATTGCTACACAAACACACATACACACGCGCGCGCAGACTCACTCTAAATGACACGTTGCTGGAAATCCTCCCACAATCTCTTCTTGATGGTGAGTATATCAATACCACACCAGTCGATAAGTTGTGTATGACATGTGGCGTGGTCCTTATCCCAAAGAGACTATTACTTTGGCCGAACAGTCCGCGCCGTCGCCGACGACTCGAAACGCTCATCCCAAGCCGTCTCAATGCCTTTGTTTGGAACGCGGCATATCAATATACGCGTCCGAAAAACGCCGTGAACGAGAAGTAAAATAATAATAATAATTATTCTTATTATAATAATAATAGTAATAATAGTAATAATAGTAATAATGGTAATAATGGTAATAATGGTAATAATGGTAATAATGGTAATAATGGTAATAATGGTAATAATACTAATAATACTAATAATACTAATAATACTAATAATACTAATAATACTAATAATACTAATAATAATAACAATAATAATAATAAATAAGCACGATATTTTAGATTTATTCCAGACAACGCCATGACGAAGGTGGCTACTGGTCATCTGGTCTGTTGGTCATCTGTGCCAATACGCAGTAGTCTGCGCAGAACATATGGCTTGTAGACAACTGATCAACGGTTGAAGCACAAAATGGGCAAGGTAGGCGAATAATCATTGCAAAAGTGCTCCGAATTTCAAGACGCAGACAGTCCATCGGTTGGATCGTAACATGAACATTACAGTCGTTGAAGAAAAACGGGTGTGGATAGTGGGCTGACCATATCAGCCGATTCCAAAGCGGATATGAGGAGTTCCACAAAATAACGATATATCATGATAACCAATAAGAGGGAGAAAGTCTGAAAATGTATTGTCACGGTTGTCCCAGTAGGAGCAGTAGGAATAGTAGGGAGCTATACCCAGAGACCCGACGAAACCTTCTAGTTTCCTGCGCCTTCAAGCGCGTCAACATTCCAACTGCAAAATAACGCATTGCTGCGCAGCGTTGACATCCTGCATTATACCACTGGTATTCAGAGGTCCTTGGGTCCGAATTCCATTAAATAGCAACCGGCACAAGAACTGAGAAATGCTTAAAATAATGCCGACTTTATGCAATGACCTCGAAATTAAATTTACACCACAGAAATACATACATTCATTCGTTGCAATGCATTTGATTCACATATACATTAAGTTGAAAATTGAAAAACTCAAAACTGTACATGTGATAAATATATAACATTAATAATGCCGAGAAATTAATATGGTTTCATTGTCATCAACGTATAAATACATAATTTGGACATTAAATGATCAATTAAAAAGTTGTAATGAGAATTGAAATTGTTTCCAACAAACTAACTCCACGCATTCTCCCTCAATCACATTAAAGAGTTGTAAGGAACCGGCGTCGTAAATTGAGTTTGATCTCCATATCGCTGATCATTAATGATGTATGGGTAAGCCTTCATGCTAATGTTAATTTTAACGATCCCCCTTCGATGTTTTAGTGGTCATGAGAGTACATATACTACTGGGCACTTAACCCCTACGGAATGCGGATTCCCGGAAGACCATTAATGACTTGTACGTTCTAACATTTACTATCATGGACACGTGATAAATTAACACTAATTTCAAATGATTTCAAACCGGAATTAATGTTGTTAATTAATGAAATTACCACATTACTTTAATTTTCATATAATTAAATAATAATATTATAGTTCTTAATTGTTATAATTGAAAACAATCGTATTAGATTTTTATCGTTTCACATGTGAACGTTTTGCAGAGCAAAGAAAACTTATTTAAATATGATAAGACCTGGACAAGTATGCAAACTCGTTTTGTTTTATTACCATGCTGACTTCCATCTATTTGTTTCACGCGAATTACTGCCATTTCGTTACGAGTCACGCGCATCTTGCAACAGTTCCGACTCGCTGAGTCTCGCGTACACACTTGCATTGTTTGAGAGAAGAGTGACCCGGAGCCTGACATCCATTTTTAAGCTCATTGAAAACCTCAGCGATAATCGACAGATATGCTACGCTCCCCTCCCATAATATGTAATGATAATGAGTAATAACCGTAATAATGTATGATTAAATTTGAAAATGTTCAACCCAAGAATGTAAATATAACTTGTGAATGTGTTCATGTAGAAAATATGGATGTGAAAACGAATAATGTATGGATGTGTATGATATATAAATTATGCAAAATAAATGTGTTATTATAATAAATTTGATAGTAGTACAAATCTACAAGAGTAAGAAGTTATCAGTCCAAATGTTATGTATGTGTAGAAAATCGAATGTACAAACCCATGAACAAGAGAAGTGGCAAACTGAAAGAAAATAAATTTAAAAAAAAACTCTAAAATTCCAGCTTCATTGTACTGGTAAGAATGCGAAATTTCTCCGAATTGTGTGATGAAACAAAAGATTTTTAAATTTAGATTGTTATAGAAAAAATAATTTCTACTCACATGTATCAAGCGTTAATTTCATATAGTTGTGTTGATACCGATTCGAACGACGCATTGCGACGTCCCGAACAATACATGAAGAGAGGCACTTCTTTTGCAGATAAAAATCTTACCTGAAACAACAGAAAATATCGTTAGACATAAAAAATCCACTCAAAAGCTATCAGAGCCAATTGTTTTTTGTGGAATGTGGAGGTATTGTAAGTGTATAGTTCAATGAATATCTAAAGATTGTCCTTACTTGGAAAATGATTAGCTTTCCAAAAATGTATGTTGTATAATAATATCGATGCGTCATACACAGTGTACTAAATTTGCCAGGATCTACAGTGTAAAATAAAAAGTGAAGCCAGTCACCATGCAATTACAAACTAGTATTCTCGAATTCTATTCTTTTATTCGAATTGGAATAGATTCAGGGTGCCCGTAACCGTATCTCTTACAACTTCAGTAGATAAGGATACCTTTTTTTACATTATCATCTGAAGAAAGCTGGTGAATAATTTTAATTTATTTTAAGCACCAACAACACTTTGATATAATCACCGTTTCGTTTACTTGGTACATGCAATTCTATGACATATATTCTATTATATTTTGAACTGCTACATATTTGTGTAACGGGATATATTAAGTATTTTAAATGAGGATATTAACAGTTATCCAAAAATAACCTAAAGGAGTAAGATCACATCAGCCATCCACTTTCGCTTCAAACTTCAATTGTATTGCACGTCAAACTGAGCGAGATTGTATTTTATACGGATGTATTCAATTAATCAATTAAACCATTGTGCTGGTAAATTCTCAGTGAATCGTTTCAGATTAGAGTATAAACACGTATTTTATTGCCCTCTGAATATCACAAATAAACACGACTCTATTGTTTTGTTCTCAGAGACACGAGTACACAAGCTTTCTGATTTTTTTTTCCGCATCAGCCTACATTTCACCGGTATTGCAGAGCGCACTGCATTTCTGATGGCATCTCGCTACAGGCAATCGCGTCTATGAGTACTGTGTTAGAATGCTCGTCATCTGTAACAATAAATTTCAGGGTTTTAGTTGCTTTTTAAGAAGGAAGAAGATATACACATTCGTAATATGTAGGCATATACTTAGCGATTTGGCTGAAGGAAGTCACAAGCGTGTAGAAGTTAATAAACTAGAGAATGAATCCCAAAATACCTGTGTAGTAATTATGTTTGTCGATAAAATTACTTAAATATCTGTACACATTGTTCACAACACGGTGTGCTTTTTTACATCCAAAATGATTTCCACAATATACATATTTTTATGTAAAATGAATTGCCTATTTTTAGCAATCTATATGCCCATGTTATAGATAAAAATTGTGAGAGAATCATAGCACTCACACTGCTGCGAAATGTTTCATTACATTCGTTATCAACTCAACACATCCGGAGAAATAAAAATATGAAAGTTTTATAACCTTAACTGAAAAACCTAACATTACGCTTTACCGCTCGTGGTTGCTCTAAGTGCGGCTTGATGGCCCTTTGTGCAATGCAAAATTTCTTTGCGATTCAGCATAGTCCGAATCAATGTTTCTAACAGGTTCGAGTCGCATAGAATGTGTAATCGAATATGTAACTGATTTAAGAAGAAAATGATCAATCTAAATAGCAGTATATTAATATTAGATATGAAAGAAAAAAGTTATATTGTAACGAGTCAAGATGCCATGGATATCTGACACCAAGAAGACGTTTACATGCACGGCCGTCTTTGGACAAATCTAGGTTGGCAAGTTCGAATGCTATGGAGAGGACAACATACACCAAAGAATAGAATCAACAACTAGAATGAATGAAGAGGCAAAGTTTTGTAGCTTTGAAAGATGGACAAAATTTTGATGTAGTAAAAGATAGAATATGTATTGGAGTATGGAGGAAAATTAGTGAAAATTGACAAGAGAGGTGTGTGTTAGAATGTGGAAGACTATGTTTGACGTCGTGTGAATTTAAGCAAGAAAGTACGCGTTTTGAAGTACAAATGAACTATGGACGTATTCAAAGAACTTAAGTATTGTTTGTTTTTCTTTTCAGTTTCCAGTTGTGTCAAGTTTTAATTTTGAAATTGGAAATATTTTTTAAATTTAGTGAACTAGTAAGCTGCCATTGTTTTAATTTAATAAACCAATTATTGCACCAAATATATATATTGCGACTCAATCTGATAAATTTGAACTAGGTGCTTCTTACTATTGAATTGTGAAATTTAATGAGGTTTTAAAATCTGATTGAACTTTCATAAGGATATAAAACAATGTTGGTGTATCTTTGCATCTGAAGCTAATTTTCAATGTTACACCTCAGTTTTTGAAGAATCATGAGTAATGCAAAAGATGGCGATATCACTGCGAGTACACTGATGAGCAATATTCGATCTAAGCTGTAGTGCCATCGCGGAAAAATTATTATATAACACTTGTCAATTTTCTACATTTTATATATTTCGAATATTCGCATAAATTTACGAAAAAAGAGGTAACAGCTTCCATGAGCTATATGTAAAAGTTAATGGGACACCCAGGAACGCTACAAAAACACAATGAATTAGTTTCGATTTTTAATGCCAAATGCCAATATTTGATGTTAATCCGCAATTTATCATGTGCAATATTACACATAAATTCTCACGCTCAGTGTGTCAATGCTTACAACACAACTGCCGTCATGGGATGAGGATGAATAACACTCGTTTTCACGTGTGCTGATTCAGAACGGCCAATATTAGCTATTCCAACTCATTTTACAAACACCAATCAGCTGCATTTTTTGTTCCTGCAGGTTTATTATTATTATTATTACTATTATTATTATTATTATTATTATTATTATTATTATTATTATTATTATTATTATTACTATTATTATTATTATTATTATTATTATTACTATTATTATTATTATTACTATTATTATTACTATTATTATTATTATTATTATTATTATTATTAGTGTGTTGATTTCACTTGTCCGGATCTAAATGACACCAATTCTAGTTGAGTCCTACACCCCCTTCCCCCCATCATGCAATATACCGTTCTTTCACATTTTCCTTCACAGATCAGTGATGGGTGATAATGACATCTCCCACAAGGCTGCTTGAGGATCCCCGAAAGACTATCTTAGGGCATTATCAACCTGTTGAAGGAGAAGGGTATGGCCACCATGACACTAATGCATTATCAAAACATCCATGCGGTATTGTAAGCTTCAGTTTTGGGGAACCGCGTACATGGACACGCCTGCTCCAACCCCTACGTCACCAGGTAAGATAATTAAAAATGTTCTTTTAATGCAGCCCCCGTTATGCGGCAGGGTAACACTTATGTGTTAACTTCACCTGTCTTCTTGTCGTTGCGGCGTGAAAACAAAAACAGGTTATACATGAAGACTTCTTGAACGCCGAGTGTTGTTCGTTTCCGGTTAACTGAGCATCGCCGGCTGGGCAGAGATTTTCCGCGCCAAGAACACGATGTGTGCGAGAAGCAGAAATGAGATTCACTCATTTCAACGCTTAGTGCACTAGTCTTTCTGTTACATATTCCAGTTACTTGCCATTATCGTATTTCTCAGTGAAGCAACCATTCCTAACGTTCTCTGATTAATGTATAAACAGGTTTCCCGCACTTCATAGGCCTGCTTTGCTCTCGAATAACAAATCGAAAGGCAACACCTTCAAAAATGAGGTGGCTGTGTCACGACATACAACAGTGATGTTCTGTTTTGAGTTTTTTGTCATTTATACCATTAACTCGAATGTTATAAATTATCTGCAACATTAAGATGTTTTCATTCAATCCTTCAAATTCTTATTCAGGTTCTTTATTCAACGAAAACCTTTATACATTAACAAGGATTTAGTACATCATTCTCCCTAAAGAGCCCAATATACAGATTTGCACTTCGTGGACATGGAAGAGCGATGTCTTACGGGTACTTTCAGGTACTTACAGGTACTTTCCTATAGAAAAAGTAGGCGCACTAGTGCCAAATCAAAGTAGTTGGCATTTGTTTTTGAAGATTTCGACCGACGATAAACTAGGAACAAGTTCATGCTATGTAGTCCCTGCCTAAATCTCCAGTGCGAAGAAATGTCAGATTCTTTGCTTGTGTTTATTTCATGTTTTCTATTCATTATGTACCTCTACGATACTGCAATAAACGATGCCATTTCATTGATATAAATCAAAGACGTTTGTCTATGGCATGTGGTAAATGTGAGTGTGCGAGACGGTAGGTAGTGGGAAAAAGCAAATTTGAGAATTTTTCGCCTTTCTTTGCGCGGTTACTGCAATTTGAAACTGCCTGTATCAGATAGCGATCTCTCTATCGCGGGAGCGATGTTATATGGTTTGTGCTCACAATCCTGATCATGCCCACAGGAGCATCGATTTGGACGTGGGTACTGTCGAGTGACCAAAGCTGGCGAATCTTCGACGGATTTACTCAATTTACATTTTAAAAAATCAGTCATATAATCAATACACCGGAGCGCTCTAGGGATATAATTTAGCAACATAATTGGAAGGTAAAAATTGTAAACAGATGCTACCAGATAGCTCCAACAATGACCCTGGGTGCACGATCACCATGAGAATGAGAGTGCGGCACGTGTACCTAAATAAAGTGTAACCATAAAGTGTAGCAATAAAGCGTTAAAAAAATCAACAAAGTTTGTTTGGGGTACTCAAATGTGTATTGAAGGATGGTAATGAGTTAGTAGGAATTTGAAAGTCCAAGTTTCTTTGCTGACTTCAGCTTAGTGAAATTCGAAACTGTCCGTATCAGAGAAACAATCTCCTTGTCGCGAGAGCGATCTTCAATGGGTTAGTGCCCGTCCAAGTTATCATGCTCCTTGGGCCTCCAAGTTGGATGTGGATACTCTCGAGTGGGAATTTAGAAGAACTAAATTAGCATGGAGAAAATTTTCATTCTGCTCCTTCATACTGCTCAATAAAAAGGTAAACCTCAAGATCAAACGGGTCTTAATGGACGTGTGCATCTTGCCTGTATTGATTTATCGATCACAAACATGGTCATTAACAGTAGCGCAAATAAAATAGATACAACGATTTCAGAGGAAAATGGTACAAAAGATGTTAAAACTTTCGGTCGTAGAGAAAATACCATCTACGGAAATTAGTAAAAAGGATCAAAATTGAGGATGCTGTACAGCAAGCCAAAGTTAATAAATGGCGTAATGGACTCATCATAAAACATGACGAAATGCGATGGGCGTACACTACAACAACCTGGGACCCTCGGTATGGCTGGAGGAACCAAGGAAGACCGAGAAAAAATATGGACAGACGAGCTACACAAAGTAGCTGGTCCCACCTGGACGAGACTGACCCAAGAGAGAACAACATGGAAACAACTGGGATACGAACAGCAAAAAGAAGATGATTTTACAAATATCAACATACTGTAACCCTGCTAAAGCAGGAGACCTTTGCCATCTATGGGATGTTGTAAGCTAATAAAAAAATTTAAAAAAGTTCTCGAGTGACCGAAGGCAGGAGTCTCGAGCGCGGCGTGGAGTAGCATTCCGACTCGAGGTCGTTCGCTCGTCCACCACTCCAACGCGGTTTCGCGGTTGCTCGCTTGTAACCGCAGACTCGCGGAGGCCGCGCCTCTCCAGACAGCGGAGACATCTCGGGTTTGCTCCGAATCAATGTAAATAAATCAACGTAACACACTGAATATTTCGTTCATTTCAACTTCGTTTTTTTAAATTTGGTTGATCCTTTATAGCGACAATCAAGATAACTTCTCTGTTGCGTGAAATTGTGTAGCCGAATTCATCAAGAATATAGTCATCACAATCTTCTTCGTGAAGAAACCATTGAATTGGTTGGTTTTAATTCTTCTCCAGTGAAAGCCTTATTCATCATACCAGTGATTGTCAAAAGATTTGGAATACAATTTAAGACCAAATATTAAATAGAATAACGTTCTTCAATAATGAATCAAGAGTAATATTATAAATTGGAGAAAATTGTTGAAGAAAATATAACTAAAACGAAGAAAATCTGATGAAAATCATTGACCTGTCGAAAGTTCTAGAATTGTAGTGCCTAAGCGAATATTTGAAAAAACACCACTGCAACAACAATCAGTAATAATAATAATAATAATAATAAATAATAATAATAATAATAATAATAATAAGTCTCCCAAAGCCCAGCCCTACGTCCGAGCAATTGAGAACTTAGCACGTGGGAGACGGGCAACGTCAGAAAAATTGGCGGCAAACAGGGCGATGGCCACACCCATAGAGATATGGAGACACGGAATATGCGTCGTAAGGCCTCGGAAAAGCAGCGCTGCCTGGGAGCGCCGGGGCACCTTCGGAGCCAACCGCTGAGGTGACAGCATGCGAGCCGGTGGTGATCAGGAGCTGAACAGGGGGGCCCTGATCGGGGATACCACCGAATATACTACAGCCGAACATAGCAGCACCCATCCATCTCCACTTATAGCTGCACCTGCGCAAGTGCTTCCCTAGAGAAGCAATCTATTGCTTCCAGAGACCACTGCCGCAGGCAGGCAACGCAGAAGGATGAAGTGGACTATAGAAATAAATACCTTCATCATGCGTGAATACTAACAGCATTACCAAAATGGAGACTGACACTACGGCCTACCGACAAAAGTTACATCAAAGATTTCTTCACCGTTTCCCTGATTCTGAAGTTAGTGAGCAAAGAATAGCGGACCAGCGTCGAGCAATTGTTCAGAAAATCTCCTCTCTGCACCAGTTTTGGAAGCAATCAAGGAAGAAGTGAGAAACATGCTAAACTCCTCAGAACCTAGTAATCTGAGGCAGAGACATCAGCTGTGCAAACTCAGGATGACAATGGGACAAGCATGTCAGAAAGTATGGATGATAAGAGTAGAGAAGAGGTGGAAATTCGCAATGAATTTGCAGTCGCACTTGCGGAATTTGAAGGAACTGACCCACTGAACCGCTATTCTCATTCCCAACAAAATTGCTCGAAGAAATTAGCAAGAGCAATCAGTGTCTTGAATGAGAAAGTACTGCCACAACATCTACAACAAAGACCATCATTCGAAGAAGTACACACAGCAATTTATTGTGCTGCGGTTGTGGACTTCAAGATGTAACGGTTCCAGCTTTTCAGCCGCGTAGCAACTTCCACAATGATCGAAGTGAAAAAAGAATGCCACCTTGGGAAAGACGGCTGGTGAATCGTATAGAAAGCACTAGGAGATATTGGAGACTCACGCAATTTAAAAAGAAATACCTCAGAAAACTGAGAGAAAGGTGAATAAACATCCTCATCAATACAAAAATTCATACGAAGCACGAGCCCCTTGATTCAACAATAACAGAACATCTTGACACCCTACGACAAAAGCTTTTGGCGTTAACAAAACGCCTTCGACGCTACAGAATTGCACTACGAGGAAGCAACAGAATTCTCTTTTTAACAGAAACCAGAAAGCACTCTACAGGAATAGTCAAAGGCAAAGGCTTGTAAATGATATGGAAGAGTCAAAGCTTCCTCAAAGCACAAATAGAGAGTTTTGGAAGCCTATTGGTCATCTGCTGTGTCCACAACCCAGATATGACGTGGATTGGAAATGGAATATGACAGACACGAGATATCCCTCTATTGTGTGAACCAATCATCACCGTGGAATTGTCAAGCAGCTTTGAGCAAAGCACAAACTGGAAGGCACAGGCAGTGAATGCCTCCACATTATTGGCTCAAAAAATTTACCAGCACTCACCATCATATAGCTAATATAATTCAATATTTTCTTCACAATCCAGAAATCTACCTCACTTCCTCACTGAAGGTAGACATTTTTGATACAAAGGAGGGTGACACTAAAGACCCTCGAATACAGCCTATAACCTGCCTTCAAACTTTCTACAAACTCATAAAATCTGTGTTCGCAAATGATGTAGACACACATTGAGGAACAGAACATCTTAGCAAATGACAGAAAGGATGTAGAAACCTGGATCTCAGGGATGCAAGAGCAACTCATTATAGACTCTGTAATTAGGGGCAAGTGTGCTGAAAAACAAAGAAACTTGTACGCATGCTACATAGATTACGCTAAAGCATTCGACACCGTGCCCATTCTTGGCTCCTTCAATGTTTGGATGTATACAAGGTCCACCCGTTTATCCAAAACTTCCTGAAAACTGCGATGAGTCGATGGAATACAAAACTGTATCTCTCTAATGAAAAACAATCTGTCCACACAGATACTATACACATCCGCCGAGGGATTTTCCAGGTGACTCTTTAAGCCCTTTATTGTTCTGTTTAGCCTTGAATCCCCTCTATACTCTACTTAATTCAATCTAATTATGGAATCGCTCTTAAAAAGGGGAACTCAACTCTTCTTCGTGTCTCACATCCCTTTCATGGATGACCTGAAGCTCTATGCAGGCACCTGAGAGCCATATGCGGCAACTAATAAACGTGACGGAGATGTTCACTGACGACATTAAGATAAATTCGGTTTGGATAAGTGCAGGGAGTGAATATCATTCGGGGTCATATGCAAGTTATAAATTGTGAAACTGTAATGACCAAAGAGTTACTCATGGAACCCCATAAACTTACAAATACTGGTTTCCAACAGTCACTCCGAATCAAACACACTGTTACTAAGAATATACTAACAAATGAGTGTGTAAAACGATTGCATGGGCTCTTAAAAACTCAACTCTCTGCTAGAAACCTTTGCAGGCCATCAATTCATTTGTTATTCAGTGCTAACATACTTCTTGGTGCATTATTAAATGGAGCAATACCGACGTCGACAACCTCCAGAGAACAATTCGAACGCTATGACTCAACCGAAAACATCATCCCCCATTCAAGTACTGAGCGTTTTACCCTTCCAAGGTCGCAAGGAGGGCGAGGTATTGTAGATCTCATAATCTACACAGCTCTCAAATTGCTTCACTCAAAAGTACTTCTTGGAACTATGTGGGAGAGTTCAGCAAGCAGTGAGCGCAGTGTAATAACTATAGTCCTCTGAACTTGAAAAGCTTGATCCGCCTGTTCAACCAATCATTGAAACGGAAGAGAAGATAACCTTATGGAAAGCAAAGCCACTGCATGGAAGGTACCCTCACGAGCTGAGTAACCAGAAGTCGACATCTTCTGCGTCGCACGCATGGCTCCAGCACGGGATTCTCTTTCCGGAGACAGAAGCTTCATGATAGCTATCCAGGACCAAGTGGTACCAACATTGAACTACAGAGAAAAACACATTCTGAGAGATTCTACCATTCATTCCGACGCGTGTAGAAGATGTGAGGCTGCAAGCGAAACTATCCAAAACACGTGACAAGTGGATGTAACAGCACGCACAGGTGGAATACAAAAAGAGGCATGATGAAGTGGCGAAGCAGGTACACCAATTATTGGGTTGAGAACGGGCTTACTCGCCACTTCCGTGCCTAGGTATAAAATGTGTGCGCTCAGAATGTGCTTGAAAGTAGTGAGGACACACTCTACTGGACTGTTCCATTATCACTGACAGACAGTCGGCGGCAATAGACCAGATATAACGTATATTGATAGAAACCAACAGCAGGTTTTCCTTATCGATATATCAATACCATACCCACAACATATCGGGAAAATATCAAGAGAAGACCAGAAGTAACCAATCTCGCCTATGAAGTCGCAATTCAGTGGAACTTCAGTAAAGTGACGACTGTGCCTATAATAATATCAGCTCGGAGTGATCCCGAAAATACACTTTCGGGCACTGGAGTGTCTTCACTTGGATACCAGGAATGTATATAATATGCCAAAAGACAGTAATTTAATACATTGCCGTTATTGTCAGAAGCCATCTGAACCTTCAGTAAAGCAACACACCACCTGGTCATCATACCTGTGTGTGGTGACATACCGACCAGTAGATACTGTGAATAATGTACAAGACAATAATAATAATGAATAATATCAATAATAATAATAATAATAATAATAGTAATAATGTTTATTTGGCTACTATTCGCTGAACCCGCATGTGACGTCCATAAGCCCAAAAAATTTGAAAGCTCATTCACAATAAGTAAAACTTAGATACACACCTCGGGCACCGTTTCAAAAACAGCTTGTGAAACAATTTTTTAGGAACGTAAAAACAGTTCAAATAAAAAATTCACAGAAACTTTAAGTGAACCAATATTCGAGGTTGATGAGATTAAAGCAAAGATTTCTTTGTTTAAATTTATTGCTAAATGGTGTAAACGTAAGGTTTTAAGATCTGCCTTTCCGATGTGTGGGGGCGAGTAGTTAGGCTGTCAAGCTTACACTCATGTGTTCACACGCGCAAACCCACGCGCATGCACCGTCTCCCTGAAGCTGGCGCGTACATGTCGCGATCGCATCACGCCGTATGTAATATTCACAAAGAAACACAGCTTTGCACTCTGTGGTTTTAGGCCCCGGGATGGTGCAAAGATTTCTGACACAAACTAAGTGTATTGTGAAATAAGCTCAAAGCACTCTTTTCTATACGATAATTTTGTGTCTCCAAACACATCTAATAATATATTTTTAAAATAATTATTTGTTGTAGAAATAAGTATGTTTTGTACTTTCTTTTGGTGACGAGTACATTACATGATCATATCGAAATATTGACCTGCACTATTATTGCCATAACCATGCTTTTTGTTCTTAAATCGTAGCAGAATCTGAAATTTATACGAATAATAATAATAATAATACAAATTATTTTTGAAATAATTAATAAAGTTTGCAAAATTATTATCTACTGTACCAAATAGCTCCTTAGAACTCTCATTACAATGTGATTCTATGTGTTTTACATAGAATATACCGCCTAACACCCAACCGCTTTACACTTGGCTCATGGAGTACTGATAACTCACGGAGAAATAAGAGAATCATTGGGCCAAGTGAAGTTATTGTACGTGGGCGTTGTTTTCCAGACCGTAGGTTTTTAGGTCATGGAGCGAAACACAATTTGGTATCATACGCACAAAAATGCGCAATGAGAGCCCTTAACTTGGCTTTCTTGCAACACAAGGATGATTAGAACTGGAGGAATTATGAACTTTCAGACATCTTACACGTATTTAATTCTGTCGGACTAAACAGGATCAATAGAAAAGAAGACACGCCCTCGATCCCAAAAATCTGTAAACATTTTAATAAAGCGAGTTAAGTTACGACTACATTACAATTAAAGTGAGAGAGTTTATGACCTTCTCAACGTGCTGAATATTTTATTTTATTCAAGTTTTACTTTTTAATTCATCTTACGAATGAAAAGAGCTCATAGAAGAATGAACAAAGAAACTAAAAAATGAATAACAGCAGGAATATTAATTATAACCCCGTAAAACCCGGGGTTTAAAGTAACGATGATGAAAACGGTATTGTGATAACTATACTTTTTACTTACTCGCGAATAACACAATTTCAACATCTCCTTTTAATTCAACACGGGTTTTTGATGAAGGATTGTTAAATACCGACGAAGGAAACGGGATCTCAATGAAATACCGCCGCCGGAAAAAAAACACTAGTCCTTTGTTGTGGACTCACCTCTTGCGCGACTTACACTACGAGAATGCGGTCGAGAAGCGAGGAGCCTTTCTTATCCTGCACAAGGAGTGCACTCGCAATTCGAGGCAAGAGTTAAACGACGTAACTATTTGCTCCTTTGAATACTAGAATTACCTCACTAATTGAATAACCGTTAATAATTCTCGAAATTATTTAAAACATTTGGCAAATTCACAGTAGGATTTCACATATTAATTTCAGGGCAGATATTTGATAGGGTTATTATATTAAGAAATAATACAAAAGCATTTAATACACTACGTAATGTATTTTTTTATTTAATTAATTTGAATTATAATATTATAATTTGTGTTTAGGGTCTTAATTTTATGATTTTATCAACTTTTACGAACTGTTATTTTACTAGGGGCGGATTTTCATGACCTAAAACATTGTCAAAAATGATTAATAAAATGCTCTAAAAATGCTTTAAAATACCCCAAAAAGAAAGAAAAATGACGTAATTTGATCAAAACCACTTCAGATGAACAACTCAAGCTTTCGGATAAGTTACTGATATAATCAAGGCTTCTTCCTTTTGTTCAAGTGAACTCAGCTGGCCAATTTATTAAGTTTCTTTAAAAGAAAATATCTTTATTTATAGCGTATTCAGCCTAACTGACAAAAGCGTCGATAAACGTCCCAGGAATCTTAGATTACATAGAACTAACAATTGCTGACATTACAATATAAGTGCGAAGAAATCTAATTGTCTACTCAAGAATTGAGATGAAATTTGTTGCACCTCATTAAATATTGTTTGAAGCTAGTACCATTACATGCTATTAAAATCGGTGAAATCAGAGAAAAATGCAGTAAAAATGACGTAAAAAGGTAAAAAATGATTTAGTGGAAATAGACGAAAAATGCACAAATGAATGACAAGATTGGGTCATTTAGTTTCGTCGTAACATTAAAAATGAATTTCTACACTAAACTGCATTGTTCTAAAGTGAAAAATTAATTCAATAAAATCCGCCCCCATTACATATGTTTATGGATATGTTATCTTGCACTTAATATCATTTCAGGAAATGTCACTATATTTTTCTTACTTCTGGATTCGTATGTGATAAATTTTGTTATGATATTTTATCTAATTAATTACACCGATTAACATGACTTAGTAACTAGCTTTCCCCTACGACCTTGATTTATTTTTAAACTAAACTGAAGGGACATAAATCATATAGAAGTTTAACTTTCGGTTGGTGGATCTGACTACAAGCTTAATGCGTATTTGTTTGATTTGCATTCGACGACCAGACGACGAGTCCGAGAAGTACTCCTACATTAGAATACTCGAGGAGAAAAAACAATTTAAAGAATGAATGTTCAATTCTATTTTGTACCTCTGTGAAAAAAAGTTTAAACCATCATACAATAAAAATGGATGGGTACACCATTTTTAAAGTTGTTTACATGTTGTTAAAGTGTTTAATTAACAAGAATTAATATATACATTCTAAACAGTTATTATCAAGGAAGATAATAGGATATAGGTGATAGTATAATAGGTAATAGAATGAAGGCCCTTTCACCGCGTAATAACGTTAAAAATCGGTAAGTATACAGGATTCACGTAAAAATGGTAGCATTGTGAACATGTGTCATATCGGAAAGAGCTACTACCGTATATGAACTAGGAGATATTAGGAGCTCCAAATAAGGGACCACACTAGTCATTTTCGTTATGAAACGCCGTATGTTTAAATCTCTATTACACAAACGTCCCAGGAACAAATTTGCCAGCATTTAGTAGCACTGAATTTATAGACTCGTAAAGTTCTTCTACACGATAGATAAAATAAGGCAAGGGGATAGAAAAAATAAATAACATAATAAGCATTAATAAAATAGATGGAAGTTTAAAGCATCGCTCCTGATAAAGCATCGCTCCTGTCATTGGTGTCCAAGAAGAGTCACATTTTACCAATTATTTTGAAAGAAAACAATTTTAGTCCCGAAGCCGTTTAATTTGCAGCCAAGGACAAAGTGATTTACTATAATGGATGTCACGTATGGAATATGAATGTTATATGGAATGTATGAACCTTAAATACAACTTTTGTGTCCTTTAATTGCTCATGTGAGCCAAAAATGTTATATTGTATTTCATCTTAAAAATATTATTAATGCAAAGATGCTCAGCACAAAATTCACATTAAGAAAACGTATTTTCTTTTTTTTGTGTGTTTTGTTTTTTGTTTAGCCGGGGCTTCTGAATTGTGATAATTTGTGAGCAAAAACCCACTCAGCTTGCTATTTCTTTCCAAGTTTTCCCGATAATCATTAACACGTTTTCTTGAGCTTCAGATTAGCTACCATTCTCCTTGGCCAACAATGATGACTAAAATATAGCGTGAAGAAATAAAAATAATAATCTCCGTCAACTAATACCCTTGAATGGATAAAATCCAGAACGGTTTAAGTAACATTTCATAAATTCTGAGAAAACGTGTTTATTTTAGGCTATATTTCAGTGACGATGTATTTTCGTGGTTTTAACGAACAATTTAAATGCCGTGGTTTTCATGATGAAACAAAACAACACAACTTTACAGTAATATTGATTAAATAAACAGATTTCTCAGAATTTATCAACTATCTCTTAAACCGATTTGATTTTCACCCATTCACTTAATACACATCTTTTATTTCTTCATATAAATACATCAACAATACCACATAAGAATTCCTACAATTTCCACAATTAAATTGTAGCGACTATTTGAATCGACAAAAAATTATAGCTTGTATTGAATAGTACTGCCATACAAATAAACCGCTCCCACAACCCATTCCTCTAGCAAAATGAGAGCTGAAGAAAATTGTGTTTGGATAATACTAGAGGACAGACGTGAATTGAACCTTTGCAACAGAAAGAAAAAAACGTATCGCATTGAAAGACAAATCCCTTGAAAAGAGGGCGGAAAATACTTCATTTGAATTGTTTATTTGACAATGTACTGGTATTGGTATGAGGGCAAGTCCATAAGTATCTGCTCTTTTGTTCTAATTACCTGTTGACAATACAACTTTATGAATTTACAAAAATTTAAGAATATCGTTCACTTTGTTTATAAGTAGTTTCAGCGTGTTCCACTAATGTTCGTTTGAGTTGCGACATAAAATCGGCGGTACAGCCTTCCATTTGTACCAACAAAGTACAGACGTCCGTAGACCTTTAATTTGTGATCCAAATGTGTATCAAAAGCTGGAACCCACAGAAGACTTTTAGTACAGTTAGGTGTTGTACATTGTATTGGCGAAGATTGCCATTGAATAGAAACCATTTAAAAGCAATCAAACAAGCAAGCAGGATGAGAGAAAGACGTTCAACCTCATGCTCTATTGATCTCAATAGTGAGCAAGTTAATGGCCTCATTCTCAATACCTGATGAGCGACTTGTTGAAATGGCAAAATCATATACACGTTAGATGCATTTCTGTAGCTGGTGTCGAAAATCCTGCCACCGTCGGGACTCGAACCCTAGGATCTTGCACTCAGAAGCACAGCAGTGACATCAGTCAATGCCCTGAAACACCTAAACCGATATAATCTGAATTTTCCTCATGAAGATCTTCTATATAAAATAAGGGACAGTCTGTTTCTCATTACAGTGAACAAATTCTTTCCTTTCGAGCACGTGCCGGCACCACTGACATAGGGTTATCGGTGCAGAAGCCAACTGCTACAGTCGACAGATCGTGAGGCTGATCTGGGGGCATTTTGGTTCTCATTATTCCCTTAAAAGGGTTTTCTGGAGTTGCCTTGTAGAGAAAAGATTCTCTACTCCAACTCTTGACGAGCACACGTCCAGATCGTTCTGGTGATACACATCAATGGGGTTAACTTCGTTTGCGACTTTCGTTTTGATCTTCTAAAGGAACAAACTTGCTCACCGTCTAATTGTGTGAGCGAGTACCCGCAACCGTATTTGGGATGGTAGTTCTAGTTAACTATTTCCAATGCCCATTTTTTTGTTTCCCATTTCCCTAAAATGGAATTGATAGTGTACGTTAAAGTTGGTACTTTTTGTAGGAATGAGCGATGGTGTTTCTTATGTTATCGGTAATGATCGGAAAAAGTTTAATGATGAGTAAAAAACGTGAAATTTTTTAATAATCGGTGATGAAGATACAGGCTACTTTATTAGCTTATTTATAGGCTGTAATGAATCAGCGCTTTTATGAATTACAACCTAATTGTTTTCATGTACACAAAATAAACGTTTAAGATGATTAAACATCCTATTTCATTGTGTGTTATACAATATAACCCAATACGAAAATTCCAGTTGAAGTCAGAATTTCAATGTACTCAGCACTAAACAAGTTAGAGATGTCAGAACATAGAAATTCATAATTATGGTTTCAATTGTGGAATATTATATTCATCTAAAACCAAATTAGAAAATTACTAGCCAACAATTTTATATTCGTTTATGTCATTGCACAATGATTCTCAAGTATATCTCATTACAAGCAGCAGTTTTGATACAAGAACTCCTAACATGAATGCATGGATAGAAATCTAAAGTTACGTAGCACAACATCAGAAGCTCACTTCACTACTGGTCGAAGCAGGTCAGGAGTTACAGTGAAGTGACTCGAGATGATCTTTACGATTTCATCCCCCGTATCAACGTACCTACAAACAGCCAGCAATTTATTTTCACCCATCCTTCACCTAGAGAACCACTTTCGGAGCTAGCTCGCTCCTCTCTGAGCCAGTCCTTATTTAGCCGCTAAAGACCGGAGGGGGTCAGCACGCAAAAGTGAAGCGCACGCGATGGCGCCCCGGATAAGAGACCCGTTCGGAACCCGCGCGCAATGGCGAGGCGTAGCCCGGTTGCGACACTCGCGGCCTGCGCAGGTTTCTCTCCTTTTCTTTCCTTTGTCCCTCCGGGAAATCTGCGCGGGCGATCGCCCGGGAGCGACTCGCGTTCATTCATCGCGCCTGATAATTCTGGAAGCGAGGGCGAGGGAGGAGGGGGAAGGGGAGGAAGAGGCGGTGGGGGGGAAGGGGAGGAAGGGGGAGGAGAGGGAGGGGTTTCGGACTCTCGACTTTCTCCTTCGCGCTGGTCGGCGGTGGCGGCGTGGCGGAGACGCTGTCCACACGCGTGTTGTGAAGGTTGGTGCTGGCGAATTCAGTCGTGGTTGCAAATGTGCTTATTCCTGAGAGGCGATGCCCCTCTACGCCCCCTCCAAAGTTAATATTTTTTTCTGAAATTTTACTCAATTTATTAAAAAACAAATAGTACTGCGTATTAATTTTAACACATCACTATCAAAGGAGATTCTCATTACGAATGTGCAGGCAACTTTTTTTACGTATTTCAAAAAGAAAAATATATAATATAAATAAGACTTATTTTGAAAAATAAGTCACACTATTTCCAAATCTCATGGATTTTCTGCTTCTGGTCGGATAAATAGCCCTCTGTGATGCAGAACAGATTGAAGACGAAAAAGGTATAACTTTGAAAATTCTACTACGAAGAAATCGCCACACGTGTATATGCAATCCGCAACACACTTGTTCCTGGCCCATCAATCATGTTTAAGTAAAAAGCTGTGCGTCCTAGGCTCTTAAAATGTTTTCGAAGTTGCCCTGTTTCTTATGACTTAATAAGAATTTTGAAGTTTTGGATGTTCCAAGAATCTTCCGTTTTCCTGAATACCACACTCCGCAAAGCGAGTAGTCAAAAACTCGCAAATTCTCGAAATCTACGTAAAATGATAATTACTATTTGATGTTCTGTGCAGCTGGATGTCACGGGTGTACGTCTTCTATTGTTAGCACTCGTAGACGTTAACAATAGTAGAATGTTTACGTACGACTATTAGCTTGATACGTGGTTTCAAGTAGAGGTCGGAACTGACATTTTGAGGTTAAGTTCTAATAAGAAGCTATTTTCACTTAAAAACGATATTTTAAAGGAAGATGTGAGAGTTACTAGAAAAATTAATATAATTTAGAAAGAAATTACCCCCAACCAACTATAATCATGTATATCTGTAAGGATAAATTCACAAACCGTTGAACAGTAACTACCGTTAAAAAACTGGATTCAATCAAAAATTTAGAAAATTAATAAACGTAAATCGTGTTATATCTGCAGATATTACAATAATTTATCATGCTAAATTAAGCAAGATTCCTCTATATTGTTTAACCTTTTCAAAACTCCAGAAAGGTAGACATTCTAAGGCAAAAACAGGTTTAAAAAGGAATAAAATATGAGCGTTCACTGAGAGCGAATGCAGAAGTAATGCTAATGGCAAATTGCACTTTTGTAAGTAGTTTGTGTAGTTTAAAAGAGAAAAAGTTCCAAGACTTGTAATAAGAATTTATTGAATTCCATAAAGTCCACTGGTGTTAAGAGAACACAGTTTATCCTTTCATTTGTTTTAGAAATATTTACTGCACTCATTAAGAAGTACTGTGTCAGAGAAACGAGTTAGAGGTCTTCAAGGCAGTACAATTAAACATTTATAATATCCATGCATCTCTGTGCGGGAATTTATGAGTAAATATTCATGACCCGCCACCCAAAAGCAGATACAACAAACTACGGTCATCATCATAATAAAATGTAATTCAAAATTATTTACACCTTCGTACAATAATTGTACAAATGCAGGCCAAGTCATATTTTTACGAATATGTTAGGTCGTCAATTATTTCGATCGTTTGTTAACTGGACTTTCAATTATAATTTCTATCGATATTAAATTAAAACTTCCAATTTTTTGTAGATTATTTATATTCTCGTTGCAACAAGTGAACATTGACAGTAAAATATCAGAACATAATACTTATGGTTAGTGTGAAAACTAATTTCCTATTTAAATTTTAATTTAGTTTTCTTGGATTCTTTCATTGAAGGAAACCCATGGAGCACACTGAATGTATGAGCTTTTCGAATTGTGTACATACATCAGCATTAAATTGGAGCAAAATGTAAATAAAAAATATTGGTATCCTAGTGTATTCTCATGTTAACAATATTTCTCTCTCTATAATTTATTCCATTACTCGGAGTACTTTATATTCCTGACAATAATTGCCTGTGTTTACTCCAATTAATCGACGCACCACGGCTACTGTAAGTGATGAACGGGTAGACGCTACACGGAATAAAGAAACTGGGGCCTGCTGAAGATATCCGGAAGCCCGGGCCGCGCGCAGCATTTGAACAGGAGTTGCGCTGGGCGGCGCGCGGCATTTGCCAAAGGCGCTGCGCCCAAGGTCGCGCGCCGGCGCCCGCTAATTGGCCCAGCGGAGGTGAACGGCAGCGGACGCAGTGCCCAGGGAAACGGAGCCGGCGACGGAGGCGGTGGTGGGGGGCGAAGATTGAGCGGGGTTGAGGGTGGAGGGTTGGGTGACGGCAGTGGTGAACAACGCGTGGAGGTGGGGTGGTGTTGCCGGTGGTTTTCTGAGCAATACTGGGAGAGAAACTGAGCATTCTCCTAACAAATGAACTACGTACCGCGGGCGATCTCTCCTCCTCCATTCTTGTCACCCCTTTCCCTTTACAAACACATACACATAAACATACACACACAACACATACAACACAAACACACACATACAACACAAACACACACATACAACACAAACACACACATACAACACATACACACACATACAACACATACACACACATACAACACATACACACACATACAACACATACACACATGAACTACACAATTACACAAATCGGGAGATCAGCCGAGAGCTCACAGCTCATCCCCGCAAGCCAACGCACGTGTTAGTGCCGTATTTTACATTCAAGCGGTGGAAGACCACTGACACTCCAGGATTATAACACTACATTTAAGGGACTAATGACCCAAGTAGTTGTCGCGTCCGGAATCAATTTACACTCACGTTTAATAACAAAATGACTTTGACGATGGTGCAGGCAGCAGTAGCACCGACAGTGCAGCTTCTTTTCCCCAACACACAGTAAGTAAAAAACCAATGATTTTGAGATGTAATAATTTGAATATTTGTCTTTAGCCTTAAGTGTGTAGATACATAGATTTAAGGTAGAGAAATAATAGAACCTACTAAAAATATTAACAAATAAGTCCGGTTGAACGGAATGCTTTTATGCAATAGTGTGTACATCGCATTTTTTTGAAAATAATGTTAGTAGCTGTTTTGGCAAGCAGCAGCCGGGAGGTGCAGCGTGATATCGCCTGACGTCCCTTCCAATCGTGCCCGTCTCTCGCCACGGCCGCTGCCGCTGCCGTGCGTGGCTATCAGCGATGGATGTGGGGCACGAGAGTGATCGATCTGGATTCATCGACACACTTGCTGTGCAGCCGGCTCGCGTGGGAGATCGCACCGTTCTCTGCGTGAGAAGAAGCTCCGAGATCGGAGAGGTATCGGAAGCACTTTAGATGAGAGTTGTGAAAAAGCAATAAGACGCAGTTGAGCAAGAATATGAAGTTAATTTTTCCATCTACTAGAAAATGATATATAATAATAATAATAATAATAATAATAATAATAATAATAATAATAATAGTGAACAAACTAAAGATTAATAGACACCACTAGATGAACAAATGATAAAATTCGTACTGGTAGAAAACCTTTTTCACACTCAAAGAGTTCACAGTAAATTTTGGTATTGACGATCGTCACTTTGGTATAAAATCTCAAGAGACGGAACATTCATCTCCACTGACGTTTTAATTATTCCAGATTGTGCCAATTATGGAAGCGATGGCTGGTGTATGGCTCTACTTTCCACTTGGAGAAACATCTATTTTTTAATGTGAAAACTATTGAAACAAACGGAAGATCTCGGGTTACGCTTGATAATATTATACACTGATTATGTTGGTGCATAGCACCTTTGTTAATGAGGGTATTTTATGTTACGGGAGGAACAATAATCAGGTTTGGAGATCATATTCATATCTCACAAAATCCGTACAATTTATTGTGTTTAGATCAGCAGACCATGGTATGAACTCTTTCGACCGTCGAAATTAGATATCTAATTTGAAAAGTGGATCAAAGAAATGTGTCAAAATTCGATGTGGTGAATTAACTATCTCCAACCTCTACAATTATTGTAACAAGAAACTACGTAAATACTGAGATTGATCCAACAGTTCAACCCAATGCAGTATTATAACTTTCAACGTAATGTTCGCCTTTCCTTTGCAATTGCTGAACACTGTACATGTTACACAACGTTTTCAGGCTCATATACAGAGTTGTGTGGTTCAAATGATTAGCCCATTCAACAAGGAAATTGCCGACTCGCTGGCTGAGATTGCAAAGGCAGTAATGCCGTAGCGATCACGGACCGAAGGATCGCCGGTTCGAGTCGCACCTCGGGCATGGTTCTATTGTGTTTGTCCTTTCACCACCTGTCATCATCATCTCGTGTCATCCTCACAGTTACCATGCCGTTACAAGCAATAGCGGTCGCTAATGATCTAGAAGTTGATGTGACCTTAAATAACAAAAAAATAATTAAATTGGAAACTATAATATGAAACTGTTGCAGACAGATGCTCACTAGATTAGCTTATTGCGTAAATATTTATAAACAAATGATTGTTATAAGAGTATATACAGCTCTAATATAATCGAACAACGGTTGTTCATACAACCTTTAATTAATAATAGTAATTAAAATAACCCATTTATTTATCAGGTCTGAAATTCATCGTTATAGCTTCTCATGTACTATAAAGAGAGTTAAAATTATATTTTGATTTTCAACGTTGAGTGAACGCCCGGGAGGTTTAATTTTGATTTATTTCTGAAGGAATTGCTTCTAGAGAACACCTGGTGTCTGCAGCTGCTGTGAGACGGTGGCTTCCCAAGTATTTCAACAATGTTAATGAACTTCAGTGTGAAAGTTGAAAGCTCGGTTACTACACTGCACAAAAAGTACCTACCTCATAGAAAACTAATTACCAAACAGAATCTTGGCGTTTTTATATAACAGCAGCTTCAATTTGCCAAATGTTACCCAAAGCTACATTTAAAATGAGACCTAAATTAATTACCATCAAAATTTGGAGCTTATTCCATGCCAGTGGAGCCAAATTCTCGCGGACTAAAGAAGTCTTGCCATGTACCATTTTAACGAAGATGCGACTGATCATTTCTCATCGTGCATAGGTCATTGTAAAGTTGGTACATCAACATATTAACCAGACGTCGTTTGCTTCCGCGGCCAGATTCTAGTAAGTGCTCCTGGCTATCTGGTTGACGTCGCGTTCAAGGCTCTGATGCCGACGTTTCAATCATCTTGTCGTGGCCTTCTTCAGGGCTCATCTGTTCATGAATCAGGGCTTCAGACCTGCCTGAGGAAGACTACGTCGCCAATAACTTCAGCGTTACACCGACAGACATGAGAACCAACATATTAACCTTTCGGATGTATTGTCAAGCAAGGTCGGCAGTGTATAGAGAATAAATTTTATTGAGTTGCTTACGATGGGTCTACTGATCAACAAAAACATTTATTATTATTTCTCGCGAATTGAGGTATTTTATGCTGTTTCTGTGTTTTTTACTTATAAGAAGGGAACCAGACGTGGGTATCCCTAAATTTTCCCGAAACGTTAATATACACAAATGGGAACTATGTATGAGTGTGTTCCACAAACACATTATCTATTAGAACGGTTATTTATAAATTTTCAACGAACACTTTAAAAAATCCCAGAAAAAACAGGAGGGTTTGCAATTCCAAATCGTAGAATGTTACTCAATTTTGATTACCCCATAAAATATTAGAAATTATGGTCGCAGTGAATCTAGGATGAACCATTGTCGAGCGACGCGGGGTAGGCCTGATAGAGCGGGACGGACTAGATCGGTGAATCTATTGAGACGAGATTGTGATGAATAAATATTCGGGAAACACCAAGTAATCAGGAAGATTACGTATGAAAATTTAGGTACAAAAATTTTGAAGAATATACACATAAAATCCTAAACTTAAACGAGATTACAAATACACTCATTAAAAAGGTAATGATTTTATTTTGCTGGACATCACTCTCCCATCACAGATATATTTATCGAACTCATTTGCCTTATATACGAACAAATAATGGACGACGAGTTCACCGAATCAATAATTTAGATTTACAACCAAGTCCGTTATACAGTGCACCAGGAGAGTCTCACCGCAGTGTCGCCGTTCTGGTGAGAGTGTTAGCAACATTACTTACGTAGATATCACGAGAACGAGGCAGCATTGAGAACGTCCGAAGGACGTGCAGAAAAAGCGGGGGAGGAGGGGGCGAGGGGACGGCACGCATGAGACACTAGCGCCCCGCACGGTAGCGAAGCGGGGGTGGAAGCCGACGCGGTAGCTCCGACTGGGATCGGCTCGGACTTACCTGGCGCGTTATATTAATAACGTAACACCTTTAATGGCACCAGGCGCGTTATACCAATAACGTAATACCAGCTTTTTTTTTTAGAAAAAAAAAGCGTATAAATAAGAAATATGTTTGCTTTCAATACGCACATTCATACGCCGTATTTCCATACAACTCATTTGTGTCGATTGTTGTAAAACGGACAGCCGACTGTTGTAACGGACGCTGGCGGTTAGGACTGGCTTTTCATTCAGTATGAATACTTACGACAATGGTGCAGGTCACATTTGCGTCGAAATCTCTGACTTTTCGAAAACTGCAAATGCTCAATATTTCTTCGGCGCCTTCTAACATTTACAAAATTGAAGTTAAAGTTTTCCCCAAAAAGAAATTAGTTCTTTGGGAGTTCTTCTCGCGTAATTTGCGTGAAATATAGGAAATTTTAAAATATGTGTAAACAAATATTCTCAAAAACGGCTCCAAGTTTGTTCTTAAAATTTGCTCTTCGTAAGTATCAAACGATTAAAGAACTGGTCTTAATATAATTTCGGACAAACTGTATTTTTGAGAAATGCAAAAATTTTACAATTGAAAACTACAAAATTGAAAATGGATATTTTTGCTTTCAACAAACTCTGTAGTAAACAATCTGCTCTTTAAAAGAGGTCACTGATAATTATTTTAGAAAACGAGTTTTTGCATAATCTTTGCTAGAAATTAATGCAAAAAAATTTTCTCACGCCTCTTTACATTTTTAATCATTTTTCCCCCACGAGGAGAACAAAGAACGCTTAACAGAATAGCGTAGATCTCGTTTTCGTCTCTGAATGGCCGGAACTTGCAAATTTAGAAATAATGCGAGAAAGTATACGCTATAGTAGCAACTCTAGTTTTCAAATTTGAAGAATTTCTAAAAGAAAGGGAATGTTAGTTACTTTGGTTCATTATTAATAAGAATAATAATGCCTCTTATTAAAATCAATTTAATTCCAGTTTCAAACAACATTTCAAGGTAGTATTGACCATTTTTAACGAAACAAAAGCAATCAGAAACAGTTCCGTACGCATTTCTACTGAATCCAATTAACGGTGTAGTTGGTTAATGAGCTTTCTTATGGTCAAGTTGCGTAGCCCAAGGTTTCTAATACATTCTAGGAGTAGGAAGTTGTACTCCGTGCTTTCGTAAGATCTTGCTGGATGCAAATTTCTCTTTGTAGAGCTATTCAATACGAATAAGTTATTTCGTCTTTGGTTCAAAGACTTCCGGAGACCTCTACAATGGGTTTCACAAACTAGAAAGTATCATTTATTTTTATTGTCACCAAATAAGTTCAAAAGCAAGAAACTAGACTGTATAGTATACATTTGTTTGAAACAAAGTGTGTTGAGAATACTTCCTTTTAGATCCCGATAACTACAAACCAGTTCAATAGTGAACCAAAAAGGTGATGTTAAATATTCATTACCTTTTCAAGAGAAGATACGATTTAATATTGATTATTCGTATTCTTTAAGACATTATCTTACGGCGAATAGATTGTCAGCTAAGAAAGTACGAATTTTAATGGACCATACACGTTTGCAGGCAGATTACTTAAACCCTTACTCTAACCCTAAAGCATTTATTACACTATAACGTTTTAAATGTTAGTGCTATAAATACACTTGAAATTTACTCTAACAGTAATTTGTTAATTGAATGTGAATGCTCCAAATGAAACCTGAGATAAAAACGACCGCAGCAATTTGCAAGAGCACTACGACGGGGTGGAGAGCTCGAATGCAGGTCAGAGGTCAGTGGTTCGTGTCAGAAGCCAGCATCCGATGGAGAGGTTGCTGGGCACCGAGTGGCCCCGTTCCACTAGAGCCGATTAGCAGTAATGAGTTGGAGCGAACGACGCCCTTCAACTTGCGGGGCGAGCGTTGGGAAGTGAGCCAACAGAATATTGCGCGCCCGCCGTAATCATGAATGTCTTGTTTCTTTGCCCTACTAAATTCTATCAATCCATTAAACTATCACACAATCGGGCAATTCGTTTGTTGACTGAAAATACGAAGCGTCCTTGCTGACTATAACGACACACCTCTCACCTACAGATCAACTACTCGCCAATTAAGTTTTTCTACAAGATATCCTTTTTGACTACGGCACACCTATAGGGCACCTTCTTTGAATTTAATTTAAGCTTATTTTATTTTTTTCTTTCTGTTCGACGCTAATGTCGATGTGTTAAAATATTTTTCGATACCTATTCAGATTGAGTGTCCTAAGACAAAGGACATATGTTCTTTTTATTAATAAATTAAATACAAGTGCACGCGTCATTCATTACTATACGATCAACATTCATATTGTTTAGAGTAGTACAGATACAGTGATTTCTGCAAGTTTTTTAGCGATGGTACAATTCGTTTTTATTGTGCGAAAAGTATCTCATTCAAACGCAAGATGTTTGTTGAATCATTATAAATAAGCTTCGCACACATATGTGACAATGTATGTGACAAAACATATGTGATTTGTTCGTAATTCGCATTTACATGTTGCAATTCGCATGACTGGGAAATTACGTCAACCACTAGGACAATAATTCTGGAAAAATACTTAACATGTTGAATTTTTAAAATGTAAAATTCGCACTTCACTGACAATAAAATGAGTTACGTTTGTATTCAAATCCATTGTAGTAATGTTACATTCAATCGATAACAGATCTTCAATATTTCTTACTTTTGACTTTGAAGTACTTAAAATAATTTCTTAATGACAGTCTGCAGAAGAATCTACATTGTGACCCGTCACAAACCTTTTTATTTTTTTAATAACTGTTTCGGTTAAGCCCAGACATAATACGAGTCCTCTAAGTTATACTCGTACATCATAGATTTTGACCAGAGTTTGAAATGTCAGTCTTATTCGTAATTCATCAATGACGGTTCTGCTATTTATGTTAGGGCACTTTGCCATAATATCATATGACAACACACACTTCGAATTAATACTTAGATGAATTTGATTGTTTAGAAAAAAAATCCATGCAAAGGAGAAACGTAACGCGACTGTTTTCATACTCCCAAAGCCATGACCACTTGCACAACGCAATTTTAGTACTATTCGTAATTCCCCGTTAAGACCAATGATGATTCTACACTTGAAGAGCTCAGTAAAACAAGCGGCTCTCCCACACTGAACTAGTTCTGAGATTTTTAGGATTTTACTAGGACTTTCTTAACATAACTCAGTACATTATAAAACTTTGAAACGCAGAAGACTTGCATGTAAGCCCATTCCGAATTTAAATGACATTACAATGAAAGAAAAAAATATTTTGTTAAATTTCATGTTAATAATGAAATTTCACAAAAATGTGATATTTAAAAATTAAAATGTGGGATTTAAAAATCTAATCTACGACACAATTGGTTCTCTTTATGAAAACATACACCTCGAATTACAACTCAAATGAATGGGTTCGTCGGCTTCCGCGGCCGGAGTCAATGCATTCTTGGCTATCCGGGATGAGCCGCGTCTCGGTGAATTGTACTGACGTTTCTGCCATCTTGCTGTGGCCTTCTTCAGAGCTATACTGCTGAGTCGACGTACCAGCAGTATAGCTCTGAAGAAGGCCACAGCAATATGGCCGAAACGTCAGTACAATTGACCGAGACGCGGCTCATCCCGGATAGCCAAGAACGCATCAACTCAGATGAATTTCAACTCCTGAGAAAAAAAAAGAATCCATTCTAAGGAGAAACGTAGCGCGACTTTTCGTACCCCCGACGTCTTCATGGCCACTTGCACAACGCGCGTGGGGTCGCGGGTGGCGCCGTGTGGTGTGACGACGTCGCGATGCCGCCGCCGCGGGCGCGAGCATTCCACGACGGCCGACGTGCCTCGCGGCGCGGCGTCGCAACGCACAGTGGGCCAAACGCATTTTTTTTTCAAGCAAACATTTCAGCCGACAGAAACAAACCATAGGATTTGCATTCGGCATTGTGCACTCGGCGACAGTTAAAATGTGTGCGAGATTCACGAGAGAGACTGCGCGTGCGTAGTTAAGCCACCTTCGCGTAGTACTGCTGTTCAGAAAACATCGATTACAATCACTATCCCAATGCGATCTATTTTTTTTTAAATTGTAATTTTACATTGTAGAATTACGACCGTTCATGAAAAATGAAATAAAATTGGTTCACGAGGTAACGGGATTGGTTCACGGCACAACTATTTGTTTCATTACCCACACTGATCAATCCCGTGAACCAATTTTATTTTGTAATTTTACTGGTTTATTTGTTACGAGCATTACACATTGACTAGAAGATAGTGTTGTTTTAATTAATCACACATCAGTTTTAACGTCAGTCTGTAATATTCACTATTTCTACAACATAGATTTTTAGGGATACATATGCTATAAGATAAATTACGCAAATAAAAAAGCATACAATAATCTAATCCAATAATTAGGGATGTGAATTTCTACAAGTACGATATTTTTTTAGAATTTTTCGGAATTCGATGACCTTTGAATTATTGTGCGCCTGGTAAAACATTATCTCAATTCAGTATTTTATTTCATTTCTAATTTATGCACTATATTTGAATTTTGTAACAAGACACCTTGAAGATAAAAAAAAACTTCCAAACGAACACACATGAATACTACACTATACGATGCATTATTTACTCCCAAATCGAACTACTACTAATTATTTCGAAATGGCCACATTTTCTTCAGGTGTTTGGCACGCGAACTTTCTTGAAATACGCCAAACATTAGAAGAAGTGGCCTACTCTAAATAAACAAAAAAACTACATAGTACCTCTGCTTGACACCAGTATATATCCGACGTTTTCACTTACAACAAAGCTAGAAGCATACACTTACTCAAATAGTGCTAACTCATTTCTACAAATATTAAAAAAATATACAGCTTTTTTTATACAAAATATTTCACTATATTCAGATTCACGACCCTTATTATTCAGATATATATTTTTAAAATGTTCTGTTAAGTTTGAAGCTTTTTACATCTCCCAACATTTTAAGCCGCTCTTTTCCTCTTCTTCAGGAGTCTAATTTTATTATAAACCAAATAAAATTTTCTTACTTAAAATTATACTAAAAAAATTGAAATTATGTTGTCTGATACGGCTAGTTTTACAAAATAATCGATTAAAATATATTACTTTTTTAAATTATTATTTTAACGTTTTCCGATATCGACATTCGATCAGTTTCGGACCAGTGTTGGGCGGTGGCGGTGCGGGCGCGGGGCGCGGGGCGCGTGCGCGCGTCCACGCGAGGAATCCTAATCCACGGAGGCGCGGACCGCGGGGAAAGTGTGGCTCTTTTTACGCGCACGCAGGGAACTCGACGCTGCCGAAGCGGCAGCCAACGACTCGGCTCTCGGCGCCTTCGCCACCGCACAACAGGCGTAATGACACGCGCCAAGCCAGGCAATGGATGAGTCACAGGCCACGAATCCCGAGTCCTTAATTTCTCGCTGCTATTAGGCAGGCCTCAGGCATGCGCACTCTCGGTTTCGCTGTGGTGAAATGATCACGGGTTGCGTTTTGTCGCAATGCCAAATGCGTCAGCCGATAGGGAGCCTGGGATGTCCATAATGTCGATGAAGAGAGAGTGATTCGTTCCAGGAACCGTTCTAAGGTTTTAACAGGCTAATCAAATGCCATTTCATATAGAATATTTTCAAAGGTGTTATACTAAATACTTTGGTTTGTTTAAATCAAACTATTGGCGAAATAACGCTCTCAGTTTGTTTGAACATACCACTCAGATTCTTTGAACATACTATACGTTCATGGACCAAACATATGTTAAGAAGTGCACTAGTAATTGTTTTGGTTTATTTATTTGCACCGTTTCCTGATGTCAGTTTTGATCAATTTCGGCCCAATGTGAGTGCACCCAATATAACACCGAAATAAACCAGCTTCTAAAAGATGATTATTTATGTACTATCGTGATTTATATAATTTAAGATTGCTCTTGGAACTAGTGCCCTAGCTTTTTTGAAACATTTCAAAATTTTTTATAGCATTAGTGTTATGTTTTAAAATAATTTATCGAAACACAACTTTGATCTCATGTGTTTAATTTGGTTATCTGTTAACAAATTCGGATGATTGGTTCCAATGAGATTAAACAATTAACCCATTCCTACAATGTTTAAAAGAGGATCATCTATCTTATATCGTAAAACCCATACATCTATCGTACAACCCAAAACAATTTTTATGATAAACATTTTTAACACTGATTGTGGACAATTTGGAAATTTCTGTAACGTGTCTCAGAAATTACACTGCACATTAAAGGGTGGGCAAACGTTAATGTTTGGTGGGCAAACGATAATGTTTGGGGGTAATGTTCCAAGTATGGTTTAAAATCCATATTTTTTCTGGCCAACTTCACAGAGGTGTATGTAAACACTAACAATAAGTAGAATAAAAAATATTAACTTCTCCCTCGTATGCACACCTCTCCAGAAGGAATCATAATTTAAAACATACATCACTGGCAAAGGGGAAGTACTATAATGATCTGAATAAATGAACACGAATACTGTTATGAAGTACAACGAACATGCAAGTAAAAAAAGAACGTTTAATTATATTAAGGATGAAGCTAAGACAATAGATCGGCTCAAAGATGGCTGATAGAAAATTATCAAAATTGTTTTAACGAAACTGAATTTAACGCCAATAATTTACTGACAATATTGAACTGCTTTACACTTCAAATCGTTCAAAACGGGAATTGTCCTGCGTGCTATGATAATCATTCGTCACTGTCCCGAAACTCATTACAACGATGACCGTGGAAATGCTGCTCCTTAAAAATCCACTCATCTTTCGACACCATCAACGTACTGACCAAAAAAAATTGAAGCTTTGAAATATTGATAGAGTATGAGAGTGCAAGTAAAAGGATTCGGAGAAGTGACAAAATGTTTAAACATTCCTTCAAGTAAGCAATCAATCATCATTACTGCTACGTATTCACATTTTCTAACAACTGAGCTCACACGTGAACTGAAACACATATACAATTGATTGATGAGTTTAGTCTCGATATTCCACGAACATCACTAATTATCAGAAATATAGCTGGATTCCACGCTTTCTACAATTGGTTTTTCTATTCGCATTACTGAGAAGCACAGAAAATACATGGTACACACGAATGTATTTTTCTATTTGGAAAATAATAATACGCGACACAGTATAATCATAAACTTCTTGTAATCCATGAAACTACTAGTGCTGGAAAATAAAATTTTCATTGAAAGGTCCAAGCGTTCAGTGAAGAGACGTTGCGTTATCCCACTTCCTCTTTGCGTCGATCTCGAAGCGGTTCGCTCCGCGAGGTCGCTTTGTTTCCCGCGCTGGAGTCCAGAGCGAGGTCGAGTGCGCACTGCCAGCCCGACTCCCAGGCGGAGAGCAGGACCTTGAGTGCCGGACGGGAGCAGGAAGGCGCGGGTGCGGCTGCCAGAGACAGCGGGGCGGGTGCAGGGGTCGATGGTTGCCAGGGTGGGGAGGTATGCGATCAGTGCCAAATCTGACTCGCGAGCCGGAGATCGGGATCAAGTGTGTCAGAGGGCAGCAGGAAGGAGTGGGAGCTGGTTGGGGAAGTGTAGTGCGGGTGAAGTGGGAAGCAGTAGCGTGGATTGAGGGTGGGGTGGAATACGAGTGAACATTTATTGATTGCGTCAAATATTCGGTACGTAGGGCATTAGTTCCGTAACTGGGATGCTGTATCCAGGAGATGCCGGTGATCGTCTCCCACTGGCTGGCGAGATCCGGCGCCGACCTAAGTCTGAGATTCTTCCCAACTAGATATCTCCTACCAGCGGGACACGGCCCCACCCGGGACAAGCTCTAAGCTCCCGAATGTTATTGTGGCGTGTGTGGTAGTGCAGTGAATGTAAGTGTAAGCGTGTGTTAATAATAGCTAAGGATACGAGAAGGTTTGATTCATGATTCCGGGCACGTCAACAGCTAAGGCCATTAGTTCCGTAAATAGTGCATGTTTTGCCCAGGAGATTGCGATGATCTCCCCCACCTAATGGAGAGATCCAACGCCGACCTACTAATCTAGTTTTTCAAAAACAGGTATCTCCCACCAAAGTGGTACCGCCCCAGCTATGACAAGCTTTAAGCACCCGACCGGTGCATGTGTATAGGGCGCGGTCCGTGGCCCATTTCTTATAGTACTGCTCCAGCATTCGTCTGGTGTTGATCGCAGAAACCACGGAACATTACCGACCAGAGCAGCCGGCCGCTAGAATTCTGCTCGAGGCAGCACCCAGCTCCACGGGAGGAATGCGAGGGCCAGGGCGGGGCGCGGCGGCGTGGACTGGGCGTGGCGGGTAGCGGATCAGGACGGGGCCGCTGCGGGCGTCTCGCCCCGCCAGACCGGCTGCGAACGGCTGCAGCGGCGGCGGCGGAGGCAGCCCAAGGTCGAAGCACGCACTTCCGCGAGCGAGGGTTCGCGCTCCATTGAGCCCCACGCGGCGGCGGCGATGGTGGCGGCGGCGGCGGCGATGGTG
>BOPP01000063.1:3649049-3680670 GCA_017312745.1 Gryllus bimaculatus
AGGAGTGGGAGGTGGCGACGGAAGTCACGGTGGAGACTATTGCTGAAGCGGAGGGGAAGCGGAGGAGGAGGGTGGTGGTGGTGGAAAAGGCGGTACAGATGGCGGTAGATGAGAGATTGTTCGGGCGGAGACGGATGTGAAGGAGGAAGCGGTGGCTGTTGTGAAGGCCGTATTGAGGAAGGCAGGGAGGCTGGAAGTGTCGGTGGTAGCATATGTTGTGGCAGCGGGGCAGGGTGGCATGGGCAGTGGTGGCATGGGCAGTATGGGCATGGGCATGGGCGGCTGGGAGTGTAGCGGTGGTGGTATGGGCGGTGGTGGTATGGGCATGGGCGTCTGGGAGTGGCGGTGGTAGCATATGTTGTGGCAGCGGGGCGGGGTGGCATGGGCGGTGGTGGTATCGGCATGGGCGGTGGTGGTATGCGCATGGGCATTGGGCATGACCATGGGCATGGGCATGGGCATGGGCGGCTGAGAGTGTGACGGTGGTGGCATATGTTGTGGCAGCGGGGCGGAGTGGCATGGGCGGTGGTGAAATGGGCTGCGGCGGCGAGGAGGGGGCGGTGGGGACCGCCACAGCGGGCGCCCGCTCTCCCCTGCCCACGCGCTTTCTAAACAGCGCCGCAGCAAGCAGCGTTCCTGCCGCTCCCGCCGTAGTTCATCGCTAGGTATCAATAACCTCCCGTAGGAACAGTTCCCCGGAGGCATGGAACGAGACCGCCAGGAGAAAGTGCGTTTCCCTTTCACCTGTCCTTTTCCTTTCTTCGTGCAGGGTCGCATCCCTGATGGTACGATGGAATCAATTTATTTTTGTTAACATTCCACATTCCTCGAAGTTTGCGTATTTGAATGCTTAAGTTATCGTGGCTATTGTAAGTTTGAGGTCTGTACATAGCATCCCCGTTTCTGGGGAGGAAAGTGGTATTTATTTATACAGCTCAGAAGAAACATAGGTGCAATAAATGTTTAAGCTGTCTCTTCAAAAATCACCTTTAAAGGGTAATTTTAATCATAGATCATAACTTTGTGCTTCGTAAAAAATGTAAAATATCTCAAGAATACATTTCAAGGAGTTTAAATATTATGAATGTATTTAATAATACACCTTCAACTTCGCGTAGAGTTACATTGTCATTTTTTCCAAGCCTTAAAAAAAATACTATACTTCAGAGGAAGTTAAATCTCAAAACATGCTGGAATGTAAGGTCTTTGTATCACCGAAGTTTTTGCCAATTTCGGTAGGACTCGAGGTCAAGGACGCTGTGGGTATTACACATATTCAAAGCGTAGGCGTTCAGACTTTCACCGTTGGAGTCGCAACCACCGTGGGACGAAGGCCTTGAGAAACAGTTCACTGTCGCCAACAGAGGTTCTGGCTGGAAATATGCACCTGGTGGTGCGACGAGTTTCTCGTCCAAGGATTCTTATTCAGAAACTCTAGGACATTAAAGTACAGTCGGAGGTAAGAAGGTAAAACGTGCTAATCCGTCAGAAGTGAAGTAATATCTTGCACTTACGACACAATGCGTCAATATTAATAATTCTGACAGTTACCTCTGGATTGAAGAAAATATTTTAGCTGGGTGTTTCCTACTATGATAAATATAAGACCTTTTAGAAATGGAAGCTACTCTAAAACGTACCTCTTGTTGCAATTGTTTTTTTTGTTTTTTTCTACGAAGGTTAATCGAATCAGACAGGCGGACTTTGTTTTAGGGAACGCCTATGGGAAAAATTCATATCGCCTTAGGCATGCAAACAGTGAAAACAATTTTACTGTTTGAACAGAGATTTGCAAATTAGCTTAGAGACGTTAAAAACGCTTGCTTGGAATTTGACTATTAGAGAAGCAAGAAGATATGTTGTATCAAGACTATTTCTCAGGGAAACCATTTATTCAGTTGTTACTAGTATCAGCGTTAACAGATACAGAGGAACATCACTTTTCCTTAGCGAAGTCCATTCCAAGGGGTGATGTTCTGACATCCAGTTGTGAGATTATTGGAATTCTTGTGTTAGCGCTGGCATTTAGCGAGTCATCCCAGAGCAAACGGTCAAGACTTCCGCAAAAGAGATTTCAAGCGCACAGGTTTGTGTGTTTACTTAACCCAACGCTATCCTCAAGGAAGAATCTCGTGGCACCATAGTGAAGAAAGAATTCGGAGAACGATCATAAACATTATAATAAAACGAATTCATGAGCCCCCAAACTAAAAAATGCTCTTCTCTGAAGCTTATCTCGCATCACACAGTCACGAACTATTGTGTTTCCTTTAGACAAAGTCATCTCGCAGAAAGTTAAAATAAAGTTATTTGCACGCAAATTCAACTTTCATACATAATATGAACATGGGTTATTCTCGTTTTTATTATCTACCCCACACAAATCTCTATTGTGCGTTTCACAAAACATGCAAGTCAATTCGTATTTCAAAATTTCAAATTGATTTACACCCTCAAAGGAAGGTCATTTTCTACAAAAGTCGGCATGAGAGGTTGTACTCAAGTTTACGGAACATTCTTCATACTTCCTTGAGCGTCCCCGACAAACATGCAGCGGTCGCAGAGCCACATGCCGAGGTTCAAACAAAGAGTCCTGGAGCGCATCGAGGTTTGCGAAGGAGCCCAACCACCGCGTCGCGGCGTGGCGTGGCGCCGTGTGGCGTGGCGTGGCATGGGGGGGGGGGCTGCGAAAGTGGCACAGCGCGACGCGAGCCTCGGCGGCGCCGCGGAAGAGAAGACGGCGCAGCGCCGCGCGCACACTGGTCCGAACCTGGGCCAAATCCGCGTTCCCGCATATAAAAAGTTTGGACAAAAATTTTTTTAAAAAATGTTATTCGCAGAAACATTGAATAAAAATTAACTGAAAAATTATTGCATTTAAATATATTTAAACTCGAAAGATTGTCTTTAATGTTAGACATTTAGGTCGGAACATCTACCAGTGCAATGACAATATATGAATGTTTGATTGTTTATATCTTAGTTGTTTGATGACAGTTTTAATTTATAGTACTTGAATGCAATTGTTTGTAACCTAAATATGTTTTTAACTTTCTGAATGCTTTATTACATTATTCCGAATTAACTTACTGGGCCATAATTTTATATTTTTAGTAAATAAACTTTGGTAGCCTATTTTTAAAAAATCATCAGAAAATTGGGCATTTTATTATTAATTTCACAATTTATTCCTGTGAGACAGTGGCCCCGATCTGCTCTTGGGAAGTGTGACTCTTTGAAGAGTGTGGGCCACGATGTAGATAATGGACTTCATTTTCCACTAATTTGGTTTCCACATTTAACAAATAATAAAAATATTTTGTAGCAAATGTGTACGATTCGAAATTAAGCGCGAAGGCAGATGTGTATGCCTTGCTTGGACCTATGACTACCTTGGACCTCTGAAGCCGAAGCTATCCTTCGATTTAAATTAGTGGATCCTGATGTTTGAGCAGCTGGACGCAGTTCTCCAGTCGAGAGCTTGGTTAGCACTTGAGTAGTGGTATTGATTGGATAACCGCGTCTCAGCTGATCGTACGTCAGAAATCACTATTTAAAATCGGAGAAGAGCAGCTAAGCTCTCCGAAGGCGGGCGAACTTGCTCGCTAAATGTATAGAATAATGAAGTCACGGGAAAGCTGTATTCGCGTTTATTTTTCATAAGCAACATAATACTTCAATTTTTTAAGACAACGTATGCATTTTAAGGCACCGATTTATTTTTGAATTAGTCTGTAATTAATTATACACCAGTTGCATTCGTACCGTTTCGGGAATATTTTTCTCAACATCTATCCTACACTCAAAACCCTTAGGCAACTCACACATGACACAAATTATAGTGTCCTGTACATGTGGGTTGTCTAAGGGTTTGACAGTAGGATGGAGATGGGGGAAAACGTGTTCTCAAAACGTTACGGAAGCAAGTGGTGTATAATTAATGACAGACCGATTCAAAAATAAATCCGTGACGTAACATGCATAAGTTGCCTTTAAGAAATTGAAGCATTATGTTACGCATGAAAAATGCATTGGGATAAAAGATTTAAAATGCCCGTGTTGCGTGCGTGGGTTGCGTGCGAGCGTCGCATGCGCGCGCCGAGGCCCTTTCCGGCCCACTGTGCGGCTGGCGGAGAGCCTGCTCGCGGAGGAGGCACCTGGCGAGCAGACTTCCTGCCTCCCTGCAGCGCCCAAACCCGGCGCGACGCGGCGCGACGAGACGCGCTTGCTGGCGTCGAGGGCGAGCCCAGGCGTCGCATGCGACTGGATGCGTCTCGCGCATGTCGTTGCACAAGAAAAGTGACACGTCTCGGAAAGTGTCATTTTGCAGCGGAACGGTTTCACCCTGAGTGGAGCCGTGTAATTTGCTCCCGAAGACACAACGTTTGATTCTATGTACCGGTAGCCTTGTAACCTATATTTTTACAACCAACAAAAACTTAGAATTGATTTGTAGTGATTTAACTCAAAACGAAGTTTTAGATGGGTCACTTGCTTGGCGCCGACTACATTCACTTCCTTGAAGTGCCATGTTCCTGAATGTTGCTGAGCAACCACCAGAGAACTGGTGAATGGCCTTTCTAGACAGTTATGCTACACTGATCCAAAGTCTGAAAAGATTCAACGACATCTGCTTTACTCTACAATTGTGGCTTCGAATCTCCAAGGATTGACTTACTAGATAAGCACAAATCAATGCTTATCTTAATCATTCAACATCTGATAATCGTTAAGTAATGTCGATCATCAGTTTTGTACCTGGTCTCCTACATTCCGATACGGAACTAGAAGAATATATTACGAGGGAAGCAATGGTTTGCTTTACTTCCTAACTCGAAATAACAAGCTAAAATCATTGGTCCCTTAAGCCACATTGAAACTCACGGCCATAGTTCGGAGTCGTCTCCACAACAGCCTATGTCATCTTGTGTGTAACCTTCAGCACAAATGATTTTCGTAGGACATTGGCCATTTTCCACGACCGAGAGTGACAGCGCATTCAGAATCAACAGTCGCGCACTTCGTATGACACACTGATACCCTTCTGATGCGCGATGTCGGACAAGGGTTGTTCGCGCTCTACAGGTACATGGAGAACGTATTATAACACACAATCTAAGGCGGAAGTAGAAACAGTAAGGGACCCTATATGGATTATTAGGTCAGATGAGTACCATTTGGAAATACCTAACTGCGAAAATGGAAAATCAGCGTGCTTGAGTCATAATGGCTTACAAGAAGCACTGCTTACCCACTAAAAATTTAGCAACATGACCCACTTCATAATCAGAAAGCAGGGCGGAAACACTGTTTCTCGAATGTTTCTCTCATTATCACCCTTATCAAAAGCTTCATCACTGAACTGATCACACCAGGAAAAAACAGTAGCTGGGGATATGGGACATTCCTCTCGATCTGGTCACGAATTTCGACGTCGACAGGCGATGTCCCGAGACGTTGAGTCACACAAAGTAACACATTCGACACAAAAACAACTTCTTCACATCCCGAACGCACATTTTCGGCTAATCACGACGCCGAAAAAGAGGACGAGTCACGGCCTCGCCGCCGGGGGCAGTGGGGAAGCCCGCGACAAATTACGCCGTCCACGGCCCATTGAGCCCGAGCGGCGTGGGCGTCTGGCCGTCTTTACCTTCGCTGTGTCCCCCGGTGCCGGCGTGCGCGGCGGGCAGGGCGGCAGCGGCGGCGAGGGCGAGCAGCGCGGTGGCGGCGGCGGCCAGGGCGGCGGCGGCGTTCGCGCCCAGCACCCGACCCCACTTCCTCCTTCGGCGACGACGGCTGCCGCCGGGGCAGCTCCGCGGCGCACTTCCACTCTCCATGGCAAGCAGAACCGCACTGGCGGCGTGACGTCACCCTGGGCCCGCTAGCCCCTCGGCGGCGGCGGCGGCGGCGCGGGAGAAAGTCGCGTCAGCCCCCGCCCCCTGCGCCCCTTCCCCTCCGCCCGCCAGCTGATCGCCCCTCCCCTCCCGGCGCCTCCACGATGCAGCGCGCCCGCCAGCGACATCTCGCGGCCGACGCCTCCACTCGGCTTCCGGTGGGCGGCTCGGAGAAAGGCAAAGAGGAAAGGAAGGGATGAGAAAGCGTAAATCAAAGAAATAAACGACATGGAACAGAATGTCAAATAATGAGAGGCAAACATGGAAATGTAAGGATGTATCTGTGAGAGCAGTCTACGACGAATGCATACAATTGGTATAAAAGAGACTAAATTGTTCCATTCTTTTAAAGAATAAATCTTATCAAAGAAAAGAATGGCAATAGTAAGAGAACAAAGAAAGAAATTAGCGGTGAGGTGGAACAAAAAAAACGGTAACAGTTTGATAACTCAAACACAGTTTGAATTGAGTTTCTTGCTTCATTGGGCGTTGATATTCCCAGTTTCTAACCACAGGAATTAACCTACTCGAAAGAAAAAGTAGAAAAACTAAATATATGTTCTACATTACATATTAAAAAATTGTTTCATTACAGATTTTATGCGTTGAAAATAGTAAGAGTAAAATAGTAATCTACTAACTGGCTCGAAATTATACATGCCAATGCAAGCCGAATTTATGCATGCCAATGCTTAGATGTCAACATATATTCATTATGAAGACAAAACCTTCAAAAAATCTAATAAATATAATTAGTTTTTAATATATTTCATTTCAACAGCAAAAATCATTAACACCTCATATCACTGATCACGTCACGCGAAGTATGTAACATGAAAGGAAATACCAAAATCGTGAGTAATTTTATTGAATGTTACTAATTCACTATTTGTTGTTACTATGCTATAAATATTAACCTCCTGACTAACCCGATCCATAGGACGTTTGTAACATCAATGTCTCATTTCATCAAAATATATGAGTAAAAGAAATTTGTTCTTACCCCATTATTTTGAGATTCGTAATTATCCAAAATATACATTTTCTTTGTCATGCGAGGAGAATTTATTTAATATGTGAAATATATTTTTCCAATTGATGCCGACTGAACATAGTTCATGTAATTGAAACTAAAAGCTTCAGTAGAAAGAGAAGTTCTAGGTTAGAGTCCAGTTATATAGACACCGAATGGGTATTGTGATGGTTCTGATTTTTCCGTTAGTGAAATAAATCCACTAATAATGGAAGAACAGAAATATACATTTATTTATTTCAGGGTCGATGATTTTATGGTATACACCATAATCTTGAAAAGGTAACCCACCGTTTCATTAAATCAAAAAAAAGTTTCAAGATTCAAATCAAAACAAAACATATATTTATAACATTAAATAATACTTAGGAAAACAAACAACAACGGGAAAGAGATTTACACAAACAATGAAAATAAAAACAATTTTACGGTCCGTTCGTATTCCAATATACGTCCGCCGCGTGCACATGTCACGTGTAAAGGTCAAACCACTCACGTCCTTCCCAAATCCTTCAGCTCCTCCAAGACATGCACTCCCTGTCGACGATCTCAATCCTCACTTCCAACTGAACAACGCCTTATAGTTGACACAATTTCGTCGTCCACCCAATCGTACATCACATTACGCTCCGTAAGACGTTCATTCCAATTCTGGTTATTGATTTTTTTCTTATTTTTGAGAGTCTTGACTGTCACTATGATATCCGTCATATCATTTTTATACAGGTGTCAAGGAACATCGAAAGTGTTTGATTATCTTGACTCGTTACAGTATAAACCTACCTGCATGATTCGACAGGTTGTATAAACCTACCGGGTTGTGTAAACCTACCTGCAGAAATAATTAATCTATCTACGTAATATATGGGTGTTCTAGAGGCTTGTCGCACTGAATAGTCGTTTCAACAGACTCCTTTAATCAATTGGAGACAGGACCTTGGTCAAACAAGCCACAGACCGCGTGCAAACTTCCCCATCAAGTGCTCTTTGAATCCTTATGGCCAAGCGAACCTCCATCTTAATGACTCATACTTACCGATCGAGAAAATGTCACCCTGAAACATAATATTACGTGTTTCATTATATTACCGAAGAAATATTAAGATATTTAGAAAATATATAATGTTTGCTAAAATGATAACATGAACAATACAAGTAAGTTAATATATTAATGTTTACATATGTACTTTAATGTTTACATGGAAACAAATTAATCAGTTAGATTGTTTCTAAATTTGTGATTTTACCACAAGAAGGATTTCTCCAACGCGATATCTGTATGTGTAAGTGAAGCCATATACTCTGGTGCACGAAACTGAGAATGAGCATCGATGAACATGCATACACCTATCATCATTTCATTACATCGTAATGACATTTTTATTTGATGCTACATAAAAAAATACGATTACAATTTCTTGCTGTTTATGCTAGCATCTTAGACCTTTTCACACACATCTTCCTTCTGATGTTTTCCTTCACACGATTTCCCTGAGAGTCACGAACTGTGTTTGTGTCATGTTGTGTCAGCACATTGTCGAATCCTGGCACCTTGGCGAAAACCAATAGACAAAACCAAATGAATCATCATACAAATTTTGTTCAAATCAGATATTCCTACAACTGCAAAAAATGCTTAATGTGAGTATGTATTACCAATACTTCTATTGTATTGAGTATGCGCAATTTATTTGACAGCTAATTAAATTGAGGTATTTCATTTCAGATTTTCGCAGTATTTTTTTCATACACACCTAGGGGGAAGTATGTTTCTTGAATACATTTCTCCTTCTTGACGACATCTATATCGATTTAAATTTACGAGGATACTGTACATAAGACTACTATAACTTTCATGATGCTAGCCACTTTGCTGTATATTTCAAAAACTATGAAAAGTGTGCATGATTATCAAAACAGACTGTAAATATATCCCTGTTTTATATATTAGATGAGTAAACATATTCCAAGAGAATTCTATCTTAAGAAGAATACGTTGTTAGCATTACGCTACATTTATTTTTACTACACGCTCAGCATAAAAAATATTTTAATTCAAGGATATTTGCGCTACAACAATACTTTTCATAAATAATTTTTCCGAACAAGCTGCACTTGAGCATATTTATTATATTCATCCCGAAGGTTTCTGAAGTCTATTCAACAGCAAAAAAGGTTTGACAAACATCATTCTCACGATTTCGACATTGTTAAAGAATAACTCAAGGTTCCCCGAGAACTATTGTCAGTAAAAGATGTGAGTACATGAATCGTAAATACATCGCACGATGTAAAATGGAAATATTTACATAACACAATCAATACCAATAAATGGAAATAATTAAAATCCCACAAATTAATTTGTAGATGTACAAAGGAACTTTCACATGTAAAATATATTAACCTTAATTGAAATAATCAACTAATTTGTTATTTTTCTTATTCCCTCTCATAGGGAGCGCATGCCGATGTTCTAAAAGAAACGTTTGCCGGCTGCACATTAACTAAAGCAGATATGGTATATAGGTCATTTCTTGCAAACAGCGAGATTGAAACAGCCACAATAGAATACATTCGTATTCATGTCCTAAAATTAACATTTTAAAAATTCGCCAACGAGTTTTGCTCAAATAGAGCTGATAAAACTAAAATAAATAACGTAGTGAAATTTTCAAAATTTAGGTAAATACACGAAAATAAGTAATTTGGATAAATAAAAACGTAAAATATTTCTGTTGAAGAGAGAGGGAAACTCCGTGGATAATTTGGGCCTTGAGAAATCGTAAACATTCTCTAAAATATAAAACAACATTTAAATTTTTTTAAATATTTCGTTTCTATTTCCTATAAAAGGTTGTAAATGCTGAAGTTAGGATACAAGGATATCATTTTTGTCTATATTTGAATAAAAAGAAGCAGAAAACATTAGAAAATTTTGAAACTTTCTTAGACAATGTTTACATGTAACGTAAAACTAGGGTAAATCAAAAGTTCTTGGTATTTAAACAAGGTCATTAGCGACCTACCATAATCGAATTTCTAAATAATGATTTAGAACATTTAGTATTTTAGACTTAATATAAAAATAATAATAAGATAGAAAAATAGTACTTTAGATGATAAGCAAATAAACGAAACTAATTTTACAAAGATAATGAACTGATTTATTGATTGTTTTGTAATTCCGGGCACCCGGGATTACTACCCGGGACTAATGACCCGAACTACCAGGGTCATTAGTCCCCTAAGTGTAATGCAAATTGTTTTTGCTCGGGAGGTGGCTGTGATATTTTCCCCGCTGTATGGCGAGAACCGGCGCCGACCTACCGTCGGATAGAGGGGGGTTTTCCTAGCCAGGTATTTCCTACCAATGGGACACCGCCTCAGTCGGGACAAGCTCTTAGCTCCTGATGCGTCTCTCGGCATGTGTGGTAGTGTAGAGCGTGTGTGTGTGTGTGAGAGAGAGGAGAGAGAGTGAGTGTGTAAGGAGTGAGGATAGGACAAAGAAGAGGAAGGTGAGATGTCGCGCGGCCAGCGGTCTGTTTGTTAGCGTACTGCAGAAGGCCGCTAGCATTTTCCTCCAGACCACGACTAAATCCGACCTAGCTAACAAGTTAGTGTCGAAAATCCTGCCATCGTCGGGACTCGAACTTAGGACCTCCCGCTCAGAGGGACTGCAGATGATCTGTTGATGCCCTGAGCCATGTCTTCAGAAACAAAGATAATGAACAATATATGTCATTCGCAAAAGTTAATTCTGTAATGGAGGTGTACAGTGTTGGCAATAGTGAATTCTAGAATGCAAATAGACCGGATAGGGATTTGGAAAGGGAATGCGGGTAGTCATTCTCCCTGGAGAGGTGTGGCACAAATAAACAGCTGTATTCCCACGCCTTCGATTTTATCGATAGAACCGGCCCTGCCTGCTGGATTCAAATGGTAAAATATAAGTTTCACAAGCTATAAAGTAGTGTTAAAGGGATAGTCAAAAAATAATTTCTTCTGTACTAGACGGCAAATATTAAAAACAGAATGTTGAATCAAATATACTATTAAAAAATCTTTTGAATAAACCATGAAATTGAGGCACAAACAAATCTAGCGATGTTGCAACAGCATGTACTTTCTCGCATTATTTGTAATTCTCGAAAATTCAGAGAATCGACAAAAATCATACCTGTGCCATTTTTGTAAGTATACTTTGCACTATCTGATAACAATTCAAAGAAAAAAGAAAAAAATGGAGTAGTTTTTGAGAAAACCCTTTCAAAATTGCTTTTATTTCTGCGATAACATATCTTAGAACCAAAATGTACACGATATAGTCTATGAACCAATTTTCAAGAGTAGATTTTAATGAGAAAAAATCTATATCTTGAATATTGAGTTTTAAAAAGAACACGAAAACCTTTTAACTTTTGCAATTTTAGAAAAGTTCAAAGAGTTCAATGAAAATTAGACTTGTGCCATTTTTCTAAGCGCAGTTTACTCTATCTTTGAAAATACTTTAAAGAAAAAAATGTAGGTTATTTTGAGAACATTTTTGAAATGTCTCGGAGACTTCACACAAGTACCCAAAAAATCAAAATATTTGTTTCAAATTTAAGTAGCCGCAATACCAGTCAGGTCGATCGGGGAATATCAGCTTTTATAAGAATCCTATCAATTTGCCCGTTGGTGATGTTCTCAGACGATTTGCAGCCGGACGTTTTGTCACAAAACAATTTTTCAGAATGAAGCACACACAAAAGATTATTATGACTGCACTATGTCTATCGCTGTATTTCGCCCATGGATCCCACTTCTTCCCATTGGTCATCGGAGGTATAGTCTCTTTCAGTCTCTAGTAGGATACGTTCTAGATAAACGGTTCCAATTTATTTTCCTACTTCAATTTTAAAAAATTCGAAATTTATGGTAATTTTATAAAACTCCTGCAGAGTTTAAAATACAGAAATAATAACAAAACTTCTGAGTATAGCATCTGAAAACGTCAACCCAGCGGAACAAGTTCTCCGAAATGAAGACTTTTTAAAACCGAAATCGTGTTATCTGATTTCAGTTACAAGAAAACGTAAATGAAGGATTAACGTTTTCAATTTTTCCTTCACCATTGAAATGATTTCCAACGATTGCGGTTAGAAGCCTCGATAAAATCATTAAATGAATATACCTCGCATATTTCGCTAAAATGTTATTAGTCAACGAGAATTATTCTCGTTAAAATTTTCAGAATTGGGAATCAACACTAATAATTCTTAATTTGTGTTAATTCCTCACGGCATTGCTCATTTTCCTCCAGAATATTCACTGATGCTTTTTACTGTACTCCAAATTATGTGTAGTAGAAAGGAAGAATGCACTATACTCTTGAATTAAAGGAATCATCAATGTCCCAATGTTCGCCCATTGTCTGCACTGATGTTCCAATACATTGGTTCCATACGTCCCAATATTTACTTTGTCTCATTACAGTGGAATCCAGTTTTACATAACTGCATCCAAATATTTTTATGATACATTATTACATCCAAATATTTATTTTAGTACAACAATAGTTTATATTTATTGCCATGTAAACCAATCAAATGTTTATTAGTTACAGATTTATCGGATCGTCTGACGGTCATTCTTTTGATATGTGCAAGATAAAAGTTTGTAACAGCGAAGTTAAAAACTGACGTTCAATATTTATAATAAGTTATTCATCTTGGAAGTATAATCAAACGATTACAATATTGTTCAATAATTAAACGTATTAATATGAAGTAGAAGTTCTTAAGTTTTGTTTACGATCACAAGAGAAGACCCCTTCAATGTCTTTATTCATTACACTCATGGGTGTAATTACAACAACGGTCATCACTGTCGGGAGGAAGGGGGTTTGTCCCCCAATCTTGTTTCGTTCCTCCCAATAACATGGTGCTGGTGACTCCTATGATTATAACTATGTAAACCATCATATATTTTCTTGTCCTTAGCGGCATAAACAATGCATGTATCTTACAAGTGACTAAAATGGAACGTTATATGTAAATTATATACGAGCGCGGTAGCGCGAGGTATAATTACAAGTACTAACGAGCACATCATGTTTTTGAAGTCATGTGTAATATATGTTTTATCTCATCCAATCGCCTTTTTAACATTTTGATATATTTTGAAACTGTGTGCCTTTATGATTAACGGTACTATATTTACTTTGGCGGTATCTTTATAACATTGGATGTATTAGTGGGTGACATTCTTTTAAGAAGCAGTATTATATTGGATGTAATAATTAAACACATTTAATTTACCTTGGGCACGTAAGTAAAAATAATGCAAATATACTGTTGATCGGATAATATAAAAAGTTTAAATTTATTGGTAGTTTTCTGGGAGTTTTCATTTCTCTACAATTACAATTTTCGTGTATCGCAGTAGATCAATTCCATTATGTCTTCTTGACGACATATTCATTAAAACAATATAACGTGTCTTGCATTCATTACTTACATACCCGTTTTAAACTTCCTCGCTTTCGTTTGTTTTGAGATAAGGAGAAAATGATGCATGTCCCGCGAGTGTAAAAGAGTTTAATAACTCTTGACAATTACTTCTCCCCTGCTTCTACTATCGCCTGGCGCGCTAAAACGTCTAACACTTGAAAAAAAATACACAAATACTAAATTACACTGTGTTCTTCAAAATCACAAATCGGCAAAATTTCCATCAACTTCGAGACGTTCCTACGTATGTTCTCCGAACCAATCTTCGACTCCTCCAACGACACGTCCTGTGCGAAGCGCACAACGAGAATCAAAGCAACTCCGGTTGGCAGTCAGACTTCGTTACAGTGAGGGTGCGTCCGCTGTGCACCGCCCTATTATCCCCGTAAAAGGACAGCAAAAGGCCTGCTCGGGCGGCGGCTGCTGTGTGGGAGAAACACGCTCGTTCAGCGGAATCCCAGAGCGACAACATGTTAATGTGTTCGCTCGGCGCGAGCGCGCGCGCGTCGGCAGTAGCCGCATGGGCGGAGGGGCGTCGCTGCGCTGGCGACACGTCGTAAATGTCTTTGCGCCGAGTACTAACGCGCCCCGGTCGAGAGCAGGCCTATTAGAATGCAGGGTTTCGCGTAGATCGAGCAGACAAAGCCCTACGTGGAAAGGCAATCGTTGGTGGGGAATAAGAACGGCTGGGGTGTTCGGAATGTGGCCGGTCTAAGCGTCGGCAATCGTGTATGTGTGTATGCATGTATGTATGCATGTATGTGTGTATGTATGTGTGTATGTATGTGTGTATGTATTTGGCGCGACAGCCCGTGAACGGGCTCAGACCTACTGGCGACGACCCTGCCCCGCGGCCATGGGTTAAGGGGGTACGTGTGGTCAGCACGTAGACATCCCCGCGCAATATTCCGGTCTCCTCAACCTGTGAAGTGAATTTTCTCATCGTCACACAGTAACACATACACGGACATTGCAAGGAAAACACACACTATATTGACTCAACTGGGAATCGAACCCAGGGCCGCTTAGTGGAAAGCGAGCACGCTGACTAAGAGCTAGCCACGAGCCCATTTGTGTGTTTAGTGACCATGAATTCTTCCACCTGTGATCCGAGAGAAAAAAACGTCACGATATTTTTCAAGACAATTTTACTGATCATTTTTTCATGTTCGACATGGATATTTTATTTTTCAACTTACTTGAGAGAATGGTAAAAACAATATCCTTGGCTGTTCTTTAGGTTAGATTGACGACACTTCAAAATCATGAGTCAAAATCAAGAATGGAAATTTGGGTTTCGACTAGGGGTGTCCAACTCCCAAGGTTTCAAAGGCCACAATTAAAACCTTTAATACGATTGCGGGCCATATTTTCATTACTCGGGTGATCCACATCTGACTTCCCCGTATTGCTGATCTCAGCACTTTGACCAGCTACTTTGAAACAGGGGGATGGAACCATACGCGATATCAGGCCATACCACGCATAATGCTGTGAAACACAGAATGATTTTGAAATTCTGAATTGACTAAAAAAACTTAAATCTAAACTTAAACTTTTTTTTACTTTAAAGAGGGTGTTAACAACTGCAAGGTGAGTACGGAAGGATCATGATGTCCCCGTCAGATATGTATGAAAGGGATTTTCACTTTTTACAAATAAGATTCCGGGGGCCACAATAAATTACATCGCGGGCAGTCAGTTGGACAATCCTGGTTTAGATCAATTTTCCTTGACTTAGAAGAATATTAAGCCCCATCAAATGAAATGAATGTAAGACAGGAAATAATCGCCCACAATCAAAGTTATAATAATTTTATTAGTTATCACATTCCCAGAGGAAGCTTCGAGGAAAACTCTTTTCCCGTCATCAGCAAGGAGAAGGAAAATTGAAACATTAACATGAACATTTACATTCTCTTACTGACATTAACATTAACATTTTCATGTCATTTTTTCAATTTTTCTTCTCATTGTTAGAGATCCATTGAAGATGGGAAATGTGTTTTCCCGAAAGTTTACTCTGGGAATGTGATAATAAAATGATTATAACTTTGATTGTGGACGGCTATTTCCTTTCTCACATTACAGATTGCCACAAGATATATGTAACCACCATGGAATTTAAATGAAATGAAATAACAATAATAGTTCACTCTTTCTCGTTCAATCTTGGGATGAATGGTCTGTCTTTTATTATGTATTATTAATTCACTGTTTATTTCGTGATGTCATTCGTCCTTTCATTTATAAAAAAAATCACTCATTAACCTTCATCATTTTTTGTCTCGCTCATTATTCGCTTATTGTCAATGTTTGTTATTTCAATTATTCACTCGATAATTAATTTTTTTAATGAGGTAACGTGTTTACCCCGTGCGCGCAAGCGTCTGCCGGCCGAGGGCGTTGCCGCTCCAGCGACGCGTCATCAATGCCTCGGGGCCGACTGCTAACGCGACCCGACCCTGGCTGCGAACCATTACGAGCGGCGGCCCATTACGATGCGGCGTTTGGCGTAGATCGAACAGACTAAACAACCCCACTTGGAAATACAAACAATTGTCGCTGTAGAATACGTCGGAGTTGTACTGAGATCTTGCATAAACCAGATAACTGCAAATGGTTTTTCTATAAGAGAAAATTTTAGACGTTTTAAACTCGTGAAATCGTCGAATACAAATTAGAAAACGTCGAGATAATAAACTTTCTGACACTATCTAATAATGTTAGAGAAATTTTAGAATATTTTGGTAGGCAAAATTTCTTACCCTTTCCACTAATTTCTTGTTATTATTTTCCCCCTAATTGTTATCAGGGAGTACTAAATTGGATAGCCTTGTTTGGCAATCGGGAAAAGCTGCTGACACTCCGAAATCACTATTTCGACATTCTCGGAACGAAGGATGGGTTTAGGGTCACTTTTCATTGCTGTAGTAAAATATCTACCGCTTGAATTATCCTAGCAAACGATTGTTTTAGTGATTCCGGGCACATCAACTACCAGGGTCATTATTCCCGTAAATGTTTTGTCGGGAGGTGGCGGTGATATTTGCCTCGCTGTATGGTAAGATTCAGCGTCGACCTATCGTCGGCTAGCGGGATATTCACTAATCAGGTATCTCCCACCAGCGGGGCACGGCCCTAACCGGGAAAAGCTCTAACATGACCGGTTTGCCTGCACGTGTGCTTGTGTAGTGTGTGTTAAGTAAGTGTGTGTGTGTAGGGGGAGAGGATAAAACAAGGAAAAGGTAGGAAAGATCGCACACTGCCCGTGGCCCGTTTGGTAGGGTACTGCTCCGGCATTCGCCTGGTGTTGATCGGATAAACCACGGAAAACTGTCGAATCAGCTCTCCTGGTCCTAGCAAAAGAACGAAACGGTACTTATTTCAAGCATGCCCTTTTGCATTTTGAATGTTTGACTTTTATTTTTTTTTTTGTTCGTTTACGCATTCACGGATTCCTTTACTCAATGAATTATTTTCTCTTTTCATTCTTTTACTCATTGGTTTATTTGCTTCTTAAATTCTTTTTATTTACTCATCATTCATCCCTTAATTCGTTTGTTCTTTCACCATTTATTCTCTAGTCAATTCATTCACTTAATGTGACAATGTGTTTATCCCGTGAATCGACTGCAGCATCCGCCAAGAGCGAAGCTCCGACGTTATCCATCGTTCGCTGCGGGCGTACGTAAATGTCTCGTTGCGCCAAGCACTGACGCGGCTGAGACAAGAGGCGGCCTATTAGGGTGGAGGGTTTTGCATACAGCGAGCGCACAAAGCGCCCTGCGTGGAAACGCACACAATCGCTGCTGAACAGTAAGGGCGCTGCCAGCGTACTGTTGGCGAGCTGACAGCGTGTCAGGTTGAAGTGCCGGCAAACGTTTTTCTGTAACGTCAATAGAGAGCATTTCAAACTATGGGCCAAAAGGCACATAAAAGGATAAGTGAGCGATATTGTTTATGTAAGCAGAAAGATTTTAGTAATGTTCTTTTACAAAGCTTTTACATATTTGGTTTCCAAAAATGTAATTTCGTGCACGTACATTGCTTGTGAGTACAAAAGAAGATACCTTTTCACGATCTTAATCTGTTGTTTTCTTGCTAGGGAGCCATACTGCAAAAAAATTGCGGACCGCACTTTCCCTCAGTTTGCGGTCCCCACGTTATAAATGAATGCTGATTCAGCAGGCTGCGCACATTGTATAAACCAATAATCATGATAATTTTTTATTAAAAAAATGGCACGTGATTATACATCTTTAAAATTACTAGTCAAATGAAGCGAGATATGCAGATTCTCTTATACTGACTTTACACTGGCAAGTGAGGGCTGCAAGAAATTGCAGCAACTAATTGCGGCGTTCTTAACATTGACAAAAGTAAGAAAAAAGCCCTTGCTCCAGTACGACGCAGAAATTTTATTTTCGAAAGCAGATACCGAAATATTTATACAAGTGGCGAGCGAGTTGCAACTTAACCGGACGTTACACGCCTGCTAGATTAGGTAAAATAGCCAATTTCCTACGTTTGTCTATTCAGTTCAGAGTGTAATAGAGAATCGAAAGTTGTAAACGATTTCACAAAGCAGATTGGTATTAGGAACGCTTTGGAGGATTTTTATCTTATTAATGTACCTTATCATCATTGGCATCATCGTTATTCTTCGTTCTCTGTTCAGAGAATTTAATTTTAAAATTTTCTGATCATCCCTGCTTGAGAGTCGGCAAAAAAATCGGGCATTTCAGAATTGGAGATTTTTATTATTATTTGAACTTCGATAAATTCCAGCGTGTCTTTAACTAACAACACTTCCTGTAAGAAGTTATTGTATTACTAAATATTAAACCAAAATGTTGTAGACTGTACAGGCAAGTGTTCCAAGGATTCAGCATGGTTACACATTTAACCTATAAAATAAATTAAGGCCCTATATCTCAAGTTGGTGCCTGCTTCTCGAAACATACGCCATTATCAGCACGTGCTCTCAGTTCTCAGTTGCCACTTTTTTGCATTCCCTGCGTTACGTTTAAATGGTTCAATCCTTCGCACGTTCTCTTGAATTCACATTTTGCTACATATTGGCGAGCGATAATTTTAATTATTTTCTAATGTAGCTACTACATCAAATGTCTACTATATCAAATCTGTGGCTCGTTTGCTGATGCAAATAGTACTTATTTAATCAAAAACGTACTGTTATCAAAATTCGCGAACAACGATCTGCTACCTTTTATTCACAATTCAATTACGTTGGGTGAAACAGAGTGGATAGATATTCCGGAGTTCATAAAAACGTGAGCGGATAACATTCTGAATCTTACACTATCTTCACATTGCCGAATTTGTTGCTTCGATATTGATTAGTAGTTCGCATTCCGACTTCAACAGGATTGGGTACATTTTTGAAAGCCACTCTTTACAAAAACGTAAAAATGTAACTGCACTAACCTCAATTTTCACAATAGTCACTGTAACTATATTCTACAGTCGGAAGGAGTCAAATTAGTTAATTCCATTTTAAAATTATTTATGCTTTGAATTAATATTAATATTTTTTCGGTAAATAATGGGGAGTTGTAAAGCACGAATTTTCTGTTTACAAAAGTATACCTTGTTGCAGTAGTGCCGTAGCGAACTCGGACTGAAGGATCGCGGGTTCGAGTCCCGCCTCGGGCATGGTTGTATTGTGTTTCGTCCTTTCACCCCCTATCATCATCATCGTATCAACCCACAGTTTCCATACCGTTACAAGCAATAGTGGTCGCTAATGACCTAGTAGTTGATGCGACCTTAATTAACAAAAAAAAGTATACCTTGTTAAAAACAATAGAGAAGATTGATCAAGAGAGGAAAGATTCATGTTATTAGTTCATAAAAGACGTTTCGCAGACGCACTATGCACAGACACATCGTACACCTAAGCATCTTGGGTCAGCTATAACGACGCCCGGATATCTTTTTAGACCAATTGCGTCCCAATAGTGAACAGTGCTTTACGCATATCAAAGTTGAAGATCGTGATACATGTAACCCAAATCATAAAGAAACATTTCGTTGTCTACAGGACGCATTAGGATACAGAGGAACACTATTTGTACAAAATAAATACGATGCCACATTCTCTAGGAGCATTTGTGATTCAATTGCAAACATTTCCAAGAAGACTAAAAAAAGTTGTACAGGTTTTGTAAAACTAATACTACTTCTGTCAAAAAAAATACATATTATTGCAAACTTAGACAAAATTCAGAAACGGATCAAAAACACCAAAAAGTACTGAGAAACGATCAAGGGAAATTCCTGTTCCGTCAGTGACGTAGCGGTGCAAAAGACAAGTGCATTGTATGTGATGATTAATGCCTGGGGAACACGTAACAGGTAGAAGGCAGTGACCAAGGCTTTTTAAATGCCAGACGCATTTTGACCTTGAAGACAAACAGGAAATTCCATCTGGCCGTAGCGCGCAGTCCATCAGTTCATTGATCCGCCTGATGTCCTTTAACAATGAATTATATGCATTCAGTTTGTGGATAAATCCATCACTAAACACTTAGCCCATCTCTCTAATAACTTTTATTCAAATATCAATTCTATACCACACGTCAGCCACTACAACCTCGTCTCAACGGACTATACTCCAACGCGAATAAAAAACCATTACCCTTTATATGCCTTCCTAAACATATTCTCCGACAATTGTGAATAGTAGGCGCAGATTGTAGCTTCCTACCCCTTCGTGTAGCTACAATTAGTTTTTAGATAGGTAATAAGAATATTTGTAAGTCATACAATGCATATGAAAAAGTGATGTAACTGAACTCTGTACTTCCGAATGAAAATAAATAAAATAAATTATTATAAAATCAGTTTGTGGATTAAGAGTTGATACATATGAAATGTACTAGATATATTTGTTATGACCTAACGAATAATTAATGTGACACTGGAAATCTCAAGAATTTCCTTATATGATAATCACCATTGTAAAGCCGTCCCAAGAACAAAAGTAAACAAATCCTCCCTGTTTAATACGTGCATTCTCCCAAGAAACTCAAGCGAACAATTTAGATAGAATAATTTAATTACTCATATTTTCGCTTGGTAAGTAAGTTGTAGTTGCCACAATTAAGTCAATAGTCGCGGTAATTATTTGCCGCGGAAAGGGCCTTACACAAGCTATGTAAAACAATTATGTAACATTTACAAGCAAAATCAAATTCATGACAATTCAAGGTCTCCAACCGCTAAGATGTAATCGCGTTTTGTGGGGTAGAACAAGAGAGGAAGTTCCGATAACACCATCAGAATCGTGACATACTATATAGGCAAGGTGGATGTGGGCAGGAAGATTCAATCTCAGGTGTGGCGCTATTGAAAGAACTCTCAGAGGTAAAGTTAGAAAGGAAACCTTTCTCACGTTTTATACAGTTATGGCAGCGACCTGTAGATTATGTAAAAGGAAACTGAAAACTGGATACTGAATTGTAGAACTTATAGCAGAATTCAAGCACCAGAAATAAGAAATTTAAGTTTGTTTTAGGAGTAATAAGAAGGGACGGGACTGCAAACGAGAGCATCAAAACCCTTAGAATGGATATCTCAACTAATAAGATTGAAATGTATAGGAAGTAGTGAAAATACCATATAATAAAAATGAATGATGATCGCATTTCAAAGTGAAGTCTCATATTGCAACTTACAGAAATGTTAGCAAAAGAAAGTGGATCGATCAATGAGTTGCAAGGATTTAACAGTCTCATGATGGAGGGAGAAGAAGAAGAAGAAGAAGAAGAAGAAGAAGAAGAAGGAGAAGAAGAAGAAGGAGAGCAATTTCTGCAATTAAACTTCGAAACTCCTTTTTTCTGTTAGTCGTAAATTCATCGAAATGAAAAGAAAATATTTTGAAAATGTCTTCTGTGAAATTTAACACCTCGTAGATTGTGATTGTAAGTATTGTAAACCACTGATGCTACAAGAGCGTGTACTTTCGCGCATTACCAACGGTTACATATTATTGTATTACCGCAATTTCTGCCCCTATTTACACATCTCACCTAACACTTCTAAAACTCATCATCGTCAAAAACTGACTTTCATAACCCAAATACCCTACAACGAAAAGTTATTCTGAGAATTTCAAACTGTAAATTATAGGCTATCCTATTGACATATCTGTTGTAAGAAACATATATTATTCTTCGAAATTGGAGTTGTAGGAAGAGACCGAAATAAATTTGCAATTATCGAAAAATCAAAGATTTCATTGAAAATGGGTTCTGCGCCATGCATTTAAGGGACTTTTTCGCTATCCGAGCGTTAAGTTTACAAAATATTTGGAATAATTTGTTTAAGACAATGTTGTTTAAGCTTCATGTAAAATAGCCACAAGAATATAAATATCTGTTGCAATCTCATACGGTCTCGAGTTCGTTCAAATCAAACGGGGAATATCAATTTCGGAGAAAATTGTGAAAATGGTTTATGCGCTAGCCTTGACCATAAACAGACGGACGAGTGGGCGGACAGACGGACGGACAGACAGACAGACAGACAGAGACAGACAGACAGACAGACAGACAGACAGACAGACACGTTTTACCGTCAATCGGTCGGTATCAAGAACACATAAAACATGGATTCTAAGTATACAATGTGTTGGAGTAAGTAATTTACTATATGAAGCAGATCTATCCACATTTTTGTTACCAGGCTCCAGGAATAAAACTTTTTCTGTCAAAAAATCGCTGATTTCCAGCGCACTGTAACAACACTTTCTCTTCTTACGAAGTGAGGCGAGAAAGTAAAAAAAAAAAAAAGAATGATAAAAAAATAATTTCATTGTGACGAATGAAAAAGTAAATAAATATCGATGTAACAAAATCAATAGAAAGGATTCTCATTTGTCTCGCAAGGGTTCCACCTGCCGACCTTAAGAGTTTCCTATTTGTGCAGAGCTCATCGTGTGCGTGGTGGGCGTAGTGAGTTAACAAGAAGGGAATGCAGGCGAGGGCGCCGCGCGGGCGAACAGAGAGGAAGAGGCTGTTCCCAGAAGCTGCACCTACTCATCCGCGCCCACTCAGCGGGACGGCGCTGTTTCCTCTGCATGGGTCACGGTCAAATAAGGCGGGGAAGAAAATTGCCCGGATACTCGAATACAGGACGCTCCAGAAACGTCTACATAGCGTAGGTAATAACAAACTTTTGCCGATCCGGTGGCCGGGATCGCTAAGGTAGTAGTGCCGTAGCGATCTCGGACCGAAGGATCACGGTTTCAAATCCCGCTTCGGGCATGGTTGTATTGCGTTCGTCCTTTCACCCCTATCATCATCATATCGTTTCATCCTCACAGTTACTATACCGTTACAAGCAATAGTGGTCGCTAATGACCTAGAAGTTGACGCGACCTTAAATAACAAAAAACCTTTTGGGTACTAACTAAGCGAGAAGAAATACCAAGTTTGGTGGGAAAGAGTTTATGGCTGGGCTCATGTAGTATTTCCATAAAAGAAATATCCAAAAAAAGTAGATTATCTTTGGGACAATTTAGTTTTATTTAGATATCTGTGTCTGTTATATAATCCAAAAAAATTATTTGCTTATGTGAAACATCCAAAGTACATTACAAACTGCTCCATAATTGTTAGAAATTCTCCAATATCTTGTGCGAACTCCGTTAGAAATGCTAGTAAAATGTGCCTTTCAAGCAAATTTCAATATATTTTAATTTTCATAAAATAAATTTAAAAAAGTATTATATGTAATGTTTAATTATTTAAACAATGAACACATGGTTATATAATTTGAATGGCAATTGGGGAGGACAATTGGGAAATTAATATTTAATTGCTGGTTTCAAAATGAAAGAGAAATTTTTCACATTCACCAGAATTATGTGCAACATGTGAATTCAGAAGTTTATTTCAACTTGTCGAGGAACAAAAATAACAATTAATCTTCAAAACATTTTACATAAAAAATATAATTTTTTCTTAATTCTTTAATTAACAAATGATAGGAACTTCATATTCATGTTTTGAACGCCATTTTCATTTTACAAAATCGTACACACACACAAAAAAAAAAAGGTAGTACACAAGAAATCCCTTTTCTTCACGTAACATTAATTAATGATGCCTTCTTAATTTTAGTAGAAAACAATTGTGAACAATTTTTATATTACATATCTACATACATGCCGTCACGAATGATTTCTGATGACGTAATAGTTACGACGTGGAAAGTCCGTGAGAGTGAGAGTGCATTTTGAATGCAGTGTGTGGAGGTCACGTCCACTATTAAATCGACTACCCTAATCAGAAGGGAAATCGAAGTTTGTGTGGCTCATTTACTCTTGCTGTTCTTGTCAATGAAATAAGTGGTTTGATGCGGTCCCTTCAAATGATTTATGCTACGCTCGAAGTGCTTTTGCGCACCTAATCTTGGATCCATCCAGCTACGTTTCAGATCATGGCGTGCAATATATGAAAACGTTAATAGTTAAAAATTAATAAGAAGTTTCGGTTAAATTATTTGCATTTAATTATAGGTAGTTGCAAATTGGCTACAGAGCTTGTCAAGTCAGACCGACGGGGGAAGGAAAGGAAGCATTCAGGTGCAATCGACTCTAGTCTAGTGAAACGAGTTAATGTAATATTTATATGAAATTTGATTGCATTATGCGTTAAATGTGCATTAGTGATTGTTTATATGAGTTTAAAATCTTCACATGAAATAAAATGTCGAACAAGGAAAAAATAAATTATTTAAAAGGCTGGAACGTTCCGCTTTATACGAAAGGACGCTGAGGATGCCATACTCTTTGTTGACTCTGATCGCTTTAACCGTCAACCTTCCGGCGAACATTTACCAATATATGTTCGCCGTCTGCTACATTCATCAGCTGGTCTCTGACTGACATGGGACGCTCCTCTTTACCGTGACGGCCTTTCTCTCTACAGAGCTCGCTACAGTGGGTTGGGCGATTACATAGATCTAGATGGCGACTCGAGAGCTCCGACTTAGAATCTCCCCAAGAATGATCGATGCAAAATAACCGAAAACCTTTGTAAACACTTCAAGCTCTAGTTTAGGAACGATTCATGAGACCAGATAGCACTCTTCATCGGTTTGAATCTGACCTATATACGGGAAATGCATATGATTTGTAAACCGTACATCGCGTATTTCTCATTACATTATACTATACTTCGATGGATATTATTGTATATTCGCTTACACAAAATCAATACATTAATGAAAATGTGACTCATTGTTTCGCATAAATAATTATCGCCTTGCTGAATCCGTGCGATTACATCGCAAAGAAGGAAGTGATGTAGAAAAGTTCCGACTAAAAATACTGCTTTTCCATGAATATACCATGAAACATACCTTAATGAACGAAACCAAAGGTATTAAATAGAATTTTCAAATTATAATAATAACTGCTTGTGCTAAAAACTCTTTTGATGTTTTCCGTAGACGTCACAATAATTATGTATAAGAAGGTACATTGAATACTTATTGTCACAAACAATCATTTTCATGATCACTCAACACGATGCTCTCTAAACAACTGCTCATGCGAACTTGTCAAGTTCGCATGTCGCCATCTTCCCGTTTCTACTCTTGCCGCTCATTCCAAACAACGCAAATGTCATAGTTTTTTATTAATAACGGAAAGCTGCGATCTATTCAATAAATAGTAAACTACACTCCTATAGTGTTAGTCTCTTTTTTTGGTACCTCACCTGTTTAAAACCGTTCACTGCGAGCCGATGGAGAGAGATATCGAAATCGTTCCCTTTACAGCTTTAATACGAATATATATGATGAGAGCCGATTTCATATACAAAAAGGTAAAAGAGGTTTAGAGATACTGCCCCCCTCGTATTGTATTAAACTAAAAATTTAATCACGCCTAACACAGAAATTATTATTTAAACAAATTATTTCCATTACCTTTCTCTTATCCAACATTGAAGATACAAATGTGAAAATAATATACAGTGTTAAAAGTCTGCTTATTCAACATAAAGCAAAAGCAAACAGAAATAAAATCACCGGTAGAGATGGCTCAGGGCATAAACTGTGTCACTGCTGTCCTTCTGACGGGGAGGTCCTAGCTTCGAGTCCTCACGGTGGCAGTATTTCGACCCTAGCTTGTTAGCTAGGTCGAATTCAGCCTTTGTCTGGAGGAGAATTCTAGCGGCCTGCTGCTCTGATCGGTAGTTTTACGTGGTTTCTCTGATCAACACCAGACGAATGCCAGAGCAGTATCCTTACAAAAGGGCCATGGACCGCGCGAGATCTTTCCTTCCTCTTCCTTGCCCTATCCTCACCCCTTACACACACACTGACTCTAACATGAACTACATTACCACACCTGCCCGGGAGACCCGTTAGGAGCTAAGAGCTTGCCTCGGTTGGGGCGGTGCCTCGCTGGTGGGAGATACTGGGTTGGGGAAAACCCCGTTAGCCGACGGTAGGTCGGCGCCTGATCTCACCATAAAGTAGGGGATAGATCACCCCCACCTCCCGAGCAAAAAACGCATTACATTCACGGTACTAATGACACTGGTAGTTGACGCCCCGGAATCACTAATCAATCAATCAGAAAGAAAATCGTTGTTGCGAATGTGATAAATAGTACAATCTCCTAATTTCCTCGCACACATTTCAAAACAACAACAGGAGAGCTCGAGCACTCGTCAGCACCGCTAAACCCGAAAGAGACAGGCGGAAGTGAAGGCATGATGTAATTCTCTTCATCACAAGAAAACAGGACGCAAGAAAGCGAGGCGCGCCGCGAAGAGGAAGAAAAAAACGCGAAGCGCGTCGCTAAGCGAGGCGAGGCGAGGCGACGCAACGCAACGGGCGCAGCGCAACGGGCGCTTCGTGTGCACAGGGGGAGGGAAGGGGCGGGGCGTGGTGAGACGGGGGCGGGCAGCGGCGGGCGGGCAGCGGGCGGCGGACGGCGTGGTGGGTGGGAACGGGCGGACGGACGGGTGGGGCGGGGGGCGGCCATGGGGGGCGGAGAGGCGGGGTGCGGGCGGGGCGCGACGGGCGCGAGGGTGGCGGGCGGGGCGCGCGTCGGGGGAGTCGGTACTGGGCGGAAGCGACCCATCCGTGGTTCCCCGACGCACACAGTGGCACGAATCACTCCAAAAGTATTACAAAGTTCACCAATTGCTGGCGGTCAAACTGTAGCATTTGCACCGCGAATGAAATGTTTAACTATTTTGTGTCGAAAAAAAGAAAAGAAGACGAAATATAACTTGTTTTCCAGTTTTTAATATGTGAAGTTTCTTTCCTTTCTTCTTCTCTTTCTTTCTTTCATTCTTTCTCTCTCTATTTCTCATTTTCTTTTGGTCTTTTTAATCTCGGTCTCCTATCTCTTCTTTATCCTCTCTCCTTCTCTCTCTGTCCCTTTTGTATCTCCATTTCTTCCCTCTTCTCTTTCTCTTTATTTTCTCCTCTCACTTTTTTTCTTTGCTCCTCTACCTCTTTCCTTCTCACTGTCTCCTTTTTCCACTTCTATCTATTTTTTTCTCTCTTTCTTCGTGTCTTGCTTCTCTCTCCTTTTTGTCTCTCGCTTTCTTCTCTCTCTTCCCCCCTCGTGATTTTCCTGCCTGATGGAGCAGGCTTAAACAAGGTCCAAAAACAGGATCCTAGAGCTCCAGAGGATTCTGTGTATTGTCGATATGTAGATGTTGGCGTCTCACACCACATATCACATATGAAATCATCTGTCATATTTCATCTCGCATTATTCATTTCACTCCATATTAATCCAATTTCATGAATAACCCTGTGGAATCAATTGCAAAACCCATAAGAATATCAATATATTCAGGAAAGAGAGGCCAGCATTAAGGTGTGTGTGTGTGTCCCCCTCTCCCCCTCCCCCTCCCCTCCCCCTCCCCCTCCCCTCTCCCTCCCCCTCCCCTCCCCTCCCCTCCCCCTCCCCTCCCCCTTCCCCCTCCCCCCTCCCTCTCTCTCTCTCTCTCACACAACACACACACACCACACACAACACAGACACAGACACAGACACAGACACAGCTACACAGGACACACACACAACACACACACAGGACCAACACAACACACACACCAGACACACACACGACACAGACACAACACACACAGAACAGACCAGACACAGACACCAGACACAGCCAGACACAGACCACAACACAGACACAGACACAAGACACAGACACAGACACACTACAGACAACCAGACACAGACACAGACACAGACAACGACAGAAACACAGACACAGACACAGAACCAAACAGACATGACCACAGACACACAGACCACAACACAACACAGACACAGACACAGACACAGACACAACCACAGACACAGACACAGACACGACACAGCACACAAACACGACACGAACGACACGACACAGACCACAGACAACAGACCGACACAGGACACACACAGACGACCACAGACACATACCACAGACACAGACCAACCAGACACACAGACACAGACACAGACACAGCACAGACACAGACACACACAGACACAGACACAGACACAGACACAGACACAGACACAGACACAGACACACACACACACACACACACACACACACATTGCAAGCAAGTATGGAACACAACATTTTCTTTTTTTTTATATTCATGATATGAGATATACATGTTCGCACTTTATTGCAATATTTCCATTCGGGGTCTCTGAATTTCAGTGAAGGTGTGAGGAGTTCAATTCATATAGCCTCCTGCAGAAGGCTTTTCTTTTACTTTAAATTACTGTCTTTATTCCTGGAAAGTTTTCTCATATTTCTTTCACATTTTCCTTTCCGTCGCTTTGATACTTTTATTTTCACTCATTTTTCATAGACAATTTCTAAATTTGATTGGCAGTTAGGATTGCAGGAGGGCAATTTGAAATTTGAAAATAATTTTTTGTGTAATTTCGTATTGGATAAAACCAAGCTGTGTCCCATCGAAAAATAACCAAATGGTCACATTATCAACCTCTTTTCTTGCATTTAAATGTATAAGACTCTCGGTTTTATTTATACAATTCACTATTCATTCATTTATTCTTTCATAATTCATTTATCTAAATATCTATTTTCTTTTCTATACATTCATTATTATTATTATTATTATTATTATTATTATTATTATTATTATTATTATTATTATTACAATTATTATTACTATTACTATTATTATTACTATTATTATTATTCGCGTATGACTCACTACTGACGATTTCTCTCTTCTAGGCTCAGTTGTGATCAATTTGTGGAATCATGGGAATCAGCCTTTCGGCTGCATCCCTTGGTTAAGACAAGGTTATTAGCCATGATTATCAGTTAGAGGGAATAGGATGATGTTCTTATAATAATTGTTACTATTATTATTATTATTATTGTTATTATTATTGTGCTTTTCGGAAGGTACCTTGGGCCCAGTGCGCCGCGAGCGGGGCGGCGCCGTCGGAGCGACTTTCTCTGCCCAATTGAGCCAGGATCCGCCGCCTCCTGTGGAGCCCCCGCGCCGCGGCGCGCGCCTTCTCTGCGCCCGGGACGTGTTGCCAACTTATGCATTGTGTTGCACGCAGATGAGTGAGAGTGGGAACACCCAGAAAATGCCATTGAATTTTTTTTCCCACCTAGAAACTCAGACATTAGGTCGTCACGTCTGCAATAGTGTATTCAGGGCAGATCCTGGGAGGGGCAGGGATACATTTGACAAAACTGTATAATATTAGTACTTTTTTACACGTGAGTACTGTGTTTATTAAAATATGCTTGTTTACAGTGAGTTTTTATTAAGAATTTTCTAGTTTTTATTAGAAAACAGAGTGAGTTTTTATTAAGAATTTACTAGTTTTTATTACGAACCTCGCGAAAATTACATTAAATAATATATGTTGCAATATTTTAATGTATCAATACATTTTTACAGTCAAATAATAATTATAATTGTATCTACAAAAAGAAAGATAACGTTTTTGTGCTTGCTTCTCTAGTTACACGACTGCTTCTTCAATTACTCAAAGCTTTGAAAATGGGATTTGGCTAGCTTGAAGAGACGACGCTTCACACAGGAACGTCCTTGTTTCCATTGAGAAAGAATATGAGCGAGACAATTTTATTTCCAGAAATCTCAACTCGTGCGGAATCGATCCTGCAATCGTAAAATTAAGGCGTAGGTATCTCTAGACCTTGGCGTCGATCTCATAGTAATTTAGATGAAAGCACCGTCACTTTAAAATACAATCGCAGAAAATATCTAATGCAATGATAGATAACTTTCCTTCAGAGAAATGTTATTACCTTTTTGTAATTTTACTTCCATCGTGGCAAAGAAAAAATCGACTGCTTCTAATCAAACGACGTCGATCATGAGTCTCATAATATAAAATTTTAAATCTCATATTTTAATTATTATTTCTAAATTTCAATATAGGTTAATAAATCAAATACAATCAACCCTTGTCTTTACTTTCAAGCGTCTAATAGTTTACAAAAAAAGAGAATTATTTCTTTACAAGCCTTGGAATATCATTAAATCCTCATTTCTAGCATATATTACTTTTAAGTTCTTAAAAATTACAACTTTTACTTAATAAGTAATTTCAATAAACTTTAGTGCCAATCCAAGTCTTTCAATGAGTATCGTACCCTGCTGACGCAGTATTGATTATTGCGAGACGCATACGAGATCCACCTCCTCATTTTACATGCATCAACTGCCTTTATAATAAAACGAAAAACAAAATAGATAAGTAAAGGAAACTAACTATCTGCAAAAGAATTGTAAAAAGAAGAAGAATAAATAAGAACACTCACATTCATCTTTCACTTCCCGAAATGAATGTGAGGATAAGTCAGAAAATCATCACGTCCATAAATATTGAATTTCAAGTGAAAGTCCATCGAACATTCGCTTAACATTGTGTAACTTCATTACGTAAAATTTGCGTTTCAGGTATTCTAAGATGTTCTCCAGGGACTTTCAAAACTTTGATAGCCTTGAGTGTTTTGCAAATCGACGTGCAGTAATTTCTTTACGAAAAGTTGTAGTCCAAAATTGCTGAGCAAAGATTGGTATCAAGTTTTGGTGTGCAGTGATATCCAATATCAAGTTTGAAGTATTAAGTGTTGAGAATAAATAAAATGTCTTTTTAAAAATTAACAGGTATGCAAGGCGATTACTTCACATTTTTTAAAATTTTTCTCAGTGCACGAAAATTAAAGTCATGCACATTGAAATCACTGAATAAATAACTTTCATCAAACCCCAACGAGCCTCTGAGATGATTTCGAAACTAAGTATTATTACGTAGTCTAGACGACTCCCTTTAAACAATGGATAATGACAGTCTTTGTTTCATTGCTATTAGTTTACTAACTTACTGGTACGTTAAATGGAAACAAACACATTACACTGTCACAATGTCAAATAAAAATGAGGAATACATTACGACGAAGCTTATTGTAAACGAAGCCAGCAGCACAGCAGGGCTTCATAATCTAAAAGACGCTACTGCCCGGGGAGGGACCGTCAGGAAGCTGCTACAATAGAAACGTCAACATTTCAATCAATGATGTCTTATTTTTCGTCGCGAGGCTCAGGCCATGAGGCCTTCTCTTCCGCCTGAACACGCAAATTACACTTATTTTTTTCTAATAATTAATAAAAATTATTAGAAATACATGCGCTATAAACTATAAAGTGACATTGACAATGTCACTATATGTGGTTAATCGTTGTTAAATCGTATGCTAAATCGCTACATTGTAAATCTATGAAATTAAAATAATTACATTTTCTTTTCTTTATCTATCTACACAATATTGCTTATTGAATTAGTGTTTTGCTACAACACATTGGATTCGTTAAAAATGTTCTGGTGCGTAAGGTGGTCGTCGCAAGAAAAGGTATAAGATCTGCCACCTAGGACTGTTCAGCGGGTCGTAGTTGGCAGCGCCGTCGCGGCGCGGCGCGGCGGTCGCTTGAGCGCGCGCTGCGGGCGACGGGAACGCTAATGCTGGAGCCAGCGGCGGCGCCGCGCCGCACGAGCGCTGCGTGCGCGGAAAAGCAAACTTCCCACGGCGCCCGTTACGGCAGCGACCGCCACCCTCGCTGCTCCCTGCCGGACGCCGCCGCCCTCCCGCCCCCGCTTCGACGCCGCC
>BOPP01000063.1:3680695-3711189 GCA_017312745.1 Gryllus bimaculatus
GAGCAAATAAACCGCCTCGATTACGCTTCACGGTATAATGACACTGGTAGTTGACGCCCCGGAATCAACTAATCAATCTAATCAGAAAGAAAATCGTTGTTGCGAATGTGATAAAAGTACAATCTTCCTAATTTCTCGCACACCATTTCAAAAACAACAACAGGAGAGCTCTGAGCCTCGTCAGCACCGCTAAACCGAATTAGGGACAGGCGCGAAGTGGAAGGCAGATGTAATTCTCTTTCATCACAAGAAAACACGAGCAAGAAATCGAGCGCGCGCGCGAGAGAAGAAAAAAACGCGAAGCGCGTCGCTAAGCGAGGCGCAGGCCGAGGCGACGCCACGCAACGCGCAGCGGCAACGGTGCGCTTCGGGTGCCACAGGGGGTGAGGAAGGCGGCGGGGCGTGGTAGACGGGGGGGGCGGCGCAGGGCGGAGGCGGGCGGGGCAGGGCGGGGCGGGGCGGACGGGGGTTGTGTGGGGCGAACGGGGCGGGACGGGACGGCGGTTTGGGGCGGGGCGGGCGGGCCATGGCGGGGCGGGAGAGGCGGGGTGGCGATGGCGGGGCCGGCGCGGGCGGGGCCGGGAGAGGCGGGGGTGGCGGGCGTGGCGCGGCGTGGCGGGAGGGTCGGTACTGGGCGGGAAGCGACCCATCGTGGTTCCCCGACGCCACAGCAAAGTGGCACGAATTCACATCCAAAAGTATTAGCAATTTAAAGGTTTCCCAAATCAAATTTTTTTTTTTTTTTTTTTTTGCTGACGGCGTGTCAAGCTGTAGCATTTGCACCGCGAATGAAATGTTAACTATTTTGTGTCGTAAAATAAAGAAAAGAAGACGAAATATAACTTGTATTTTCAGGTTTTTAATATCGTGAAGTATTTCTTTCTTCTATTTCTTCTCTTTCTTTCTTTCATTTCTTCTCCTCGTCTATTTCTATTTTTTCTTTTTTGTTCTTTTTATATCTCGGTCTCGCTATCTCTTCCTTTATTCCTCTCTCTCTCTCTCTCTTGTCCCCTTTTTGTATCTCTCATTGTCGTCCCTCCTCTCTTTCTCTTTATTTCTCTCCTCTCACTTTTCTTTGTCTTTCTTCTACCTCTTTCTCTCTCCTGTCTCGCTTAATTCCACTTCTATCTATTTTTTTCTCTCTTTCTTCGTGTCTTGTTCTCTCTCCTTTTTGTCTCTCGCGTTCTGTTCTCTCCTTTCCCCCCCTCGTGATTTTCCTGCCTGATGGAGCAGGGGGCTTAAGCAAGGTCCAAAAACACGAGTCCTAGCAGCTCCAGATTTGAGTTCTGTGTATGTGACGAAGTAGATTTTGGCGTCTCACACCCACATATCACATATGAAACATTCATCTGTCATATTTTCATCTCGCATTTCATTTACACTCAATGATAATCCAATTTCATGAATTAACCCCTGTTGGAATCCAAATTTGCAAAAACCCATGAATATATTCATATATTCAGGAAAGGAGAGGCCAGGCAGTTAAGGTGTGTGTGTGAGTCCCCCTCTCCCCCTCCCCCTCCCCTCCCCCTCCCCCTCCCCTTCCCTCCCCCTCCCCTCCCTCCCCTCCCCCTCCCCTCCCCCTCCCCCTCCCCCCTCCTCTCTCTCTCTCTCTCACACAACACACACACCAACACACACACAGACACAGGGACACAGACACAGACACAGACACAGACACACATACACAGGACACACACACAGGAACACACACAGACACACACACAGACACACACACCAAGACACACACACAGACACAAGACACAGACACAGACACAGACACAGACACAGGACACAGACACCAGAACACAGACACAGACACAGACCACAGACACAGACACAGACACAGACACAGACACAGACACGACACAGACACAGACACAGACACAGACACAGACACAGACACAGACACAGACACAGACACAGACACAGACACAGACACAGACACAGACACAGACACAGACACAGACACAGACACAGACACAGGACACAGACACAGATCACAGACACACACACACACACACAACCACAGACACAGAACAGACACAGACACAGACCACAGACAACAGACACAGACACAGGACACAGACACAGACAAGACCACAGACACAGAACCACAGACACAGACACAGACCAGACACAGACACAGACACAGACCACAGACACAGACACAGACACAGACCACAGACACAGACACAGACACAGACACAGACACAGACACAGACACACACACCAACACACACCACACACACATTGCAAAGCAAAGTATGGAACACAACATTTGCTTTTTTTTTTATATTTCATGATATGAGATATACAGTTCGCACTTTATCTGCAATATTTCCATTCGGGGTCTTCTGAAATTTCCAGTGAAGGTGTGAGGATTGCAATTTCATATAGCCTCCTGCAGAAGGTCTTTTCTTTTACTTTAAAATTACTGTCTTTATTCCTGGAAAAGTTTTCTCATATTTCTTTCACATTTTTCCTTTCCGGTCGCTTTGATACTTTTATGTTTCACTCATTTTTCATAGACAATTTTCTAAATTTGATTGGCAGTGAGGATTCAGAGCGCCAATTGGAAATTTGAAAATAATTTTTTGTGTTAATTTCGATATTGGATAACATACAAGCTGTGTCCCATCGAAAAATAACCAAATGGTCACATTATCAACCTCTTTCTTGCATTTAAATGTATAAGAATTCTCGTTTTTATTTATACATATTCACTATTCATTCATTTATTCTTTCATAATTCATTTATCTAAATATTTCTATTTTTCTTTTCTATACATTCATTATTATATTATTATTATTATTATTATTATTATTTTTTATTGATCTATTATTATTATTATTACAATTATTATTACTATTACTATTATATTACTATTATTATTATTTCGCGTAGACTCACTACTGACGATTTCTCTCTTTCTAGCTCAGTTGTGATCAATTTGTGGAATTCATGGATCAGCCTTTCGCTGGCATCCCTTGGTTTACTCTCCATGATTTCAGTTAGCAGGGAATAGGATGATGTTCTTCATAATAAGTTGTTACTATTATTATATATTATTGATTGTTATTATTATTGTGCTTTTCGGACAGGTACCTTGGGCCCAGTGCGCCGCGAGGCGGGGCGGCGCCGTCGGAGCGACTTTTCTCTGCCCAATTGAGCCAGGATCCGACGCCTCCTGGTGGAGCCCCGCGCCCGCGGGCGCGCGCTTCTCTGCGCCGGACGTGTTTGCCAACTTATGCATTGTGTTGCACGCAGATGAGTGAGAGTGGGAATACCCAGAAAAATTGCCATTGAATTTTTTTTCTCAACCTAAGAAACTCAGACATAGGGTCGTCACGGTCGGCCAATAGTGTATTCAGGGCAAGATTCCTGGGGAGGGCAGGGATACATTTGACAAAACGTATTAATATTAGTACTTTTTTTACGTGAGTACTGTGTTTATTAAAATATGCTTGTTTACAGTGAGTTCTTTATTAAGAACTTTCAGTTTTTTATCTAAAAACAGAGTGAGTTTTATTAAGAATTTACTAGTTTTTATTACGAACCTCGCTGAAAATACCATTAAATAATATATGTTGCAATATTTTAACTGTGCATCAATACATTTTTACAGTCAAATAATAATATAATTGTATCTACAAAAAGGAAAGATAACGTTTTGTTGCTTGCTTCTCTAGTTACACGACTGCTTCTTGCAATTACTCAAAGCCTTTTTGAAAATGGATTTGGCGGTAGCTTGAAGAGACGACGCTGCACACAGGAACGTCCTTGTTTCCATTGAGAAAGAATATGAGCGAACATTTATTTCCAGAAATCTCAACTCGGCAGAATCGATCCTGCCAATCGATAAAATAAGGCGTATGGTATCTCTAGACATTGGCGTCGATCTCATAGTAATTAGATGAAAGCACCGTCACTTTAAAATACAATCGCAGGAAATCATCTAATTGCAATGATAGATAAACTTTCCTTCAGAGAAATGTTATTACCTTTTTTTAATTTTACTTCCATCGTGGCAAAGAAAAAATCGACTGCTTCTAATCAAACGGACGTCGATCATGAGTCTCATAATATAAAATTTTAAATCTCATATTTTTAATTATTATTTCGTAAATTTCCAATATAGGTTAATAAATCAAATAAACAATCAACCCTTGTCTTTACTTTTCAAAGCGTCTAAATAGTTTACAAAAAAAGAAATTATTTCTTTACAAGCCTTGAATATCATTAAATCCTCATTCTAGCATATATTACTTTTAAGTTCTTAAAAATTACAACTTTTTACTTAATAAGTAATTCAATAAACTTTAGTGCCAATCCAAGTCTTTCAATGATTATCGTACCTGCTGACGCAGTTTGATTATTTGCGGAGACGCATACGGATCCACCTCCTCATTTTACATGCAATCAACTGCCTTTATATAAACGGAAAACAAAATAGATTAAGTAAAGGAAATTAAAACTATCGCAAAAGAATTGTAAAAGAAGAAGAATTAAAATAAGAACAACTCACATTCATCTTTCACTTCCGAAATGAATGTGAGGATAAGTTTCAGAAAATCATCACGTCCATAAATATTGAATTTTCAAGTTGAAAGTCCATCGAACATTCGCTTAACGATTTTGGTGTAACTTCATTACGTAAATTTTGCGTTATCAGGTATTCTAAGATGTTCTCCAGGACTTCAAACTTTGATTAAGCCTGAGTGTTTTCAAATCGACGTCAGTAATTTCTTTACGAAAAAGTTGTAGTCCAAAATTGTGAGCAAAGATTGGTATCAAGTTTTGGTGAACCTGGTGCAGTTGATATCCAATATCAAGTTATGAAGTATTAAGTGTTGAGGATAAAAAATGTCTTTTTTTTTAAAAATTAAAGCAGGTATGCAAGGCGATTACTTCACATTTTTTAAATTTTTCTCAGGCCCACGAAAATTAAAGTACAATGCAACATTGAAATCACGAATAAATAACCTTTCATCAAACCCAACGAGCCTCTGAGATGATTCGAAACTTAAGTATTATTACGTTAGTTCTAGACGACTCCTTTAAACAATGGATAATGACAGTCTTTGTTTCAGTTGCTATTAGTTTACTAACTTACTGTACGTTAATGGAAACAAACACATTACACTGTCACAATGTCAAAATAAAAATGAGGAATACTTACGCGAGCTTATTGTAAAAACGAAGCCAGGCAGCACAGCAGGGCTTCATAGATCTAAAAGACGCTACTGCCGGGGAGGACCGTCAGGAAGTGCTACAATAGAAACGTCAACATTTCAATTCAATGATGTCTTATTTTTCGTCGCGAGGACTTCAGGCCCATAGGCTTCTCTTCCGCCTGGAACACGCAAATCTACACTTATTTTTTTCTAATAAATTAATAAATAAGGTATTTTAGAAATACTATGCGCTATAAACTATAAAGTGACATTGACAATGTTCACTATATTGGTAATCGTTGTTAAATCGTAGCAAATCGCTACATTGTAAATCTATGAAATTAAAATAAGTACATTTTCTTTTCTTTATCTATCTTACACAATATTGCTTATTGAATTAGTGTTTTCTTACAAACACTTTGGATCGTTAAAAATTTCTGGTGCGTAAGGTGGTCGTCGCAAGAAAAGTATAAGATCTGCCACCTAGACTGTTCAGCGGGTCGTAGTGGCAGCGCGCGTCGCGGCGCGGCGCGGCGGTTCGCCTTGAGCGCGCGCTGCGGGCGAACGGGACGCTAATGCTGGAGCCAGCGCGGCGCCGCGCCGCACGAGCGCTGCAGTGCGCCGGAAAAGCAAACTTCCCACGGCGCCCGTTACGGCAGCGACCGCCAACCCTTCTCTGCTCCTGCGGACGCCGCCGGCCCTCCCGCCCCCGCTTCGACGCCGCCGCCCCCGCTCCCGCCGTCCCTTACCGTCGCCCCCCCGCCGCCCGCCCCGCCGCCGCCCCCGCCGGCCGCCCCCGCCGCCGCCCCCGCCGCCGCCACCCCGTTCGCCGCCCCGCCGCTACCCCCGTCGCTCGCAACCCTTGCCGCAACCATTCCTCTTTACCGCCGCAACGCCACCACTGCCGCCATTCACCGCCACATCGTCATGATCGTGACCACCACCGCCGCCGCCGCCGCGCCCCCGCCTCCCTTGCCCGGCCGCCGCCCCGCCGCCTCCCTGCCGTTCTCCGACGCCGCCCCCACGCTGCTGCGATCCCTGCCGCCGCTTGCCGCCCACCAACGCCGCCATTCACCGGCCACCTTCGACACCGTCGTCACGATTCGGACCACAGCCGTCACCGCGCGCCGCCGGCCGCCACTACCACCCCTGCGGCTCCCTTCTGGCCGCCGCCCCCATCCGCAGCCCCCATATCCGCCGCCGCCACCACCACCTTCGACACCATCGCCACGATCGTGATCACCACCGGCACCGCCACCACCTCCCATGACGCTCCCTGCCGGCCACCGCCCCCACCGCCATCCCCGCCGCCGGCTCTACAATCTCTGCTGTCACCGCCGCCACCTCCATCACCTTTGGAACCGCCGCCACCATCGTGACAACCCCCATCGCCGCCGCCGTCGCAGCCACCGCCTCCCCCACTTCTGTCGCCACTGCCTCGGCCGCCTTCGTCGCGCCGCCACCGGTCGCGCCGGGTGCAGTGCGCACGCCGAGTAATGGACTCCCCTAAAGGGAGATAATGGCGCGCGCGCGCGCGTGCCTCACTCGCCGCCGCCGCCGCTGCAGTGCTGCCACTCGCACCTGCCTGCACCTGCCGGCGCCGCTCACGTCCGCTGCCGGCGGGGAACCTGTTCATTTCGCCTGGGGAAGGTTTCTCTTCATCAACTGCTTTTGCCGTAGATCTGCGATCTGGTAAAGCCCCGTTTTACGATGAAATAAGGTGGTATATGTCCAAGTGAGCTTCATGGACTTCTTACACGTAAAGGGGAAAAAAAGAAGGCTTCACACATTTCAATGGTAGACAGATTGTAACGAGCTTTCTCTTACAGTAAATGGATGATACATGACGGACAATTTCGTGGAAAATATGGAATCGCCCATCCTGACATCAACCACTTGGAATTTCTGAACGCTCTCGTTGGGGATCACCAACTTGTTTATTTGATTATTTTGTACTATTTATTAATAATTATTGTTTTTTAATTACCTACTTTCTTGTAATTTATCATTAGTAAATGTAAGCTTAATTCATGTTAAGTTAACATATTCTGCCACCACGATGCAATACTTAATTACAGAATGAATATTAAAACTAAATTAATTTTGAATTTAGAAAGAACATTACGTCGTTATCAGGAAAAATATCCTCCCATTTCTATTTCTGTTTGGGTCTTTCTGATATCAAAGCATTGTTTTAAAATATGTCCACTTCTGTACAGTACTCATTTTTTCAAAACAAATATTTTATTATTCAAGTTCAACTAGAGGCTACATGAATTTGCAAGGGATATTTACATTTTGTGCGATTCTTCACAATCTCTTCCTACATTTTAAAAAAATTTACCATAATCTGATCTTAGTTCTTAATATTTTTTTGTTTAAATAGAGCGAACTGTTATTAATTACACAGAAAATGCCCCGCGTATTATTTTTATTCCCAACCTACACCGATTACCCTTGACAGTTCATAAGCTTTTTTCTCAAACCGTTTACTGGACTAATAACACATATGAAGTCCTCGATTCTGTGGCCAAAAGATTGCCTAGTTTCTCGCGACAGACAGTAAATTAACTTGATTTCGAATCAAATTCTTCGCACCAAGGGGCTTATTCTATGACCGCTTCGCCCACGTGACCGATCCTTCGGCCGTCCATTCCAATACTGCACAAGAAATACATTGCTACTCGCTGTACGGACAATAAATTGTGAAGAAAAACAATGAAGGGACCATTTCAGCACGAATGTTTGAAGATGAAGGTCGGTATGGAGATCATGAAGCAGGCTTTTGAATTCTGCGGTTAGGCGTGCGCAGAGAAGGGGGCAGGCTTACCCAGAAATTTTTGAAAGAGCCCCCTGCTTTAATACACAAAATATTTTATTTCCGTATGTTAGATTCCTGATTAACAATTACGTACTAACGTAAAACATTTATGGGAAAGCAAAAATGTTGCCCCTACTTTCTTGGCGAAGGCTGAACGTACACATGAATTGTGACATTTTCTCAACATTGGTCTGAGTGCTAAACTATTAAACAGATCTGAAGGGCACATTTGGTGAAAATGCAAGTAAATTATAATAACACCACAGTATGTCTTATAATATCTTGCTACGACTATTCATTCACTACGTATTATTTGTCTTCACAAAAACAAGGTTAGTGCTATTGGATAAAAATATGTGTTGAAGGGAAAGAAATCTTCTCTCTAGAATACCTAAAATTTACTCAGTGAATACGTAATAGATGAATATTGTTACTGTAGTTTCATTGAAGTAACTTGAATGATTAATTTACATAGCATTATTCATAAAATAATTAATTCTAAAAAATATTCAAATGTATTTCAGAAGTAGTTGTTTTTCATTCACAAATCGAATCGTGTTATTACTATTGGAGCTTTTTGAAGGACATCACTACATATGGCATAATTTGAGGTAACTTACAGAATTCTTTTCCAGTATTTTCTCTCGTATATCCATTGGTTTCAAACTGACTGGTTCTTGGTAGCATTAAAAAGATTAACATTTTAGAACGTTTTACGACACGAGAACGATACGACCTATTCAGGCACACAGTTTGCTGAGTAATTTGAACGTATCTGATTTTCCAGAAATGGAAAAAACTTAGTTTCTTATGAAACTGAATGTAAATTCTTGTGCTGAATACATTTTTTCATCGAAGGCGCACGTGTGTCTAGTGTTTTGACCTGGAATCTCCACATGTCAAAGAAGGTCATTTCCAAACTCATTTTAATGGTCTGAATTATTACCGGACGTACTCAATAAAATTTCAAAATCTTAGTGATTTATAAAAAATGGAAATGCAGAGAAAACTTACTTTTATTTACGTACAAAATTATCTAAACGAATGGGTTCAGCTGCCCCTTGCAATGTCGGTTAGGTAGCATTTTCAAACCCTGATGGTAAATTTAAAAAAATCAAACTACCATTTGCAATCGAGTTTCAGCTCTCAACAGCACTTGGTATATGTTCATCGAGAAGGACAATTATATTTTGTGCATCAACAAATGCGGATGATGAGCAAACAGATGCGTTTGATACGTTTATTGATAGTAAGACGGTTGCAAATTAGCGTATTTCATGCAGAAAGTCCAGGCGGCCTCGTGGACGATTTCAACGATTCCACATACCAAATTTTCCCAAACGAGTCCTGTTATCATGATGTGTTCGGAGCGACACCGCCAACTAACGAACTGGCTTCCATTTTCGCGACCCGATTTCGGAGCGGCCGAACTTTCTCGCGTGACTGGCGGAGGGGGGGGGCGGTCCGCCATCGAGCGTGCGTCGCGTCGTGAGGCGTCGTGAGAGGTCGTGTGCGACGCGCGGGGATCGCACAAGGCGAACATCTTCGCGCCTCATTCGCTCTCGACATTTCGAGCCCGTCTACATACAATGGCCCGGGCCCTGATGCGTAGGTTGAAACAGTTTCACCAGGAGACCCATCTTCATCTCGATCATCGGGCATTTTACGTCAATTTTAACCTTTCGGTTATTCGCTGACACACCCTGCACTTAGCTTATAACACTGACTTTTAACATCATAGAGTCCCTTGTCTCTACTCTCCACTCCGTAGTGGTTCGTAAGATCATTGCAACTGAGGGGTCTCTCTTACCGCTTGTGACTCATTAGACCGTAACAGCGAACAAAATTGTTTTGCAAGAATGGAGTTTGGTAGTGGCCAAGTGGGGCTCATATTGCGGCTCGTAAACCCAACTATGTACAGCTCTGGGGTTATGTTCGCTATCTACTTCCGTTACTCCTTCACACACGGCTCCCCATCCCTTTTTTTATTTGTCCCCTCCACAGTAACCCTGTGAAGACGGGAATTTATTTTCTTTTAATGAATACATTTAGCTGCTGCCTTGCGGCTTAAGCAGCTAGAGGAGAGGCTTTGTCGTATAGCTAAGTTTAATTTTTTAATCCCAAAGTGAAATTACTTACACTTTGGAATTCCTAACTTTCATTAAGATGAGTTTTTATTCACATCCCCTGGCCCATCCCCAACCCCATTATTATTCCCATCCCCATCCCCTGGCTAGTGCATTCTCCGCCCGAATGATCTACCACGCCGGTACCTTGAGACCCATTGCAACGCACTCGCAGTCTCACGAGCAGTACTCGTCCGCCATCCGGCGAGCAGTTGCGGCCGCATGCGAGGTCACCCGAAAGCCAAGCCCTCTGCACCCTGGCATATTCGCTCATTTATTTTGGGCGGTCACGTGATCGCCTACAGTCTTTCTGGGGGTGAGGGTGGCCGATCGGCCAACACATGCACGCCCTCGGGGACCGCACACGATCGTATTAGTACTCATATTAATATAATCATTAACACACTCCAAGAGATTAGATCTTTGCGTATTTAGTAGCTCTAGGAAGTATATAAAACGTAGTTTATCTTATATGTTTTTTCAATACCTTTTCTTATTAATATATGACCGTTTCTGTTTAAAACAATTATTATTCTTACTACTAAAACTCTTCTGCCGGCACACGGATTTTAAAAAGTAATATATGTCAATTTGGGATAAAATACATAATTACATTCGTCATTAGTTTTTCCCTATTTTTTGATATAATGAAAATCAGTTTTATAAAAAAGTGTTTCATAAGTTTAGTAATAGCCTTATTGGCGACACTGTTCAAAGCCACAACTTCTGGAGCCAAATTTTCAGAAATAATTATAAACGTTGTCATTGCCAACAATAGTACGCACTAGTAACGCACCACAACACCTACAAATTTTCAAAGCCTATAATCCAAATAGCCTATAAGAATCTCTGAGTTCCAGGGGATTGGAGCAGAATCCACAAAAGTTTCCGGAGATGAAGATTGTATGTTTAAGTCCCGTGTAAAGCATGAGTGGTTTCACCATGTGTCTATTGCGTAGTTGGCTTCTGATTCCACTACCTCTCTTTTTGGCGCCTAGTCATCCACAACCGTATATACAATTACCATTCACATCTCATGAAGACAATCATTCACCATCACATTCATCTGAAGACTGTAATTCATACAGTGGAAGACAAAGGCACACCAGTGTTGAGTTCGCCTGTTTAGGAAAAAGTTATGCCACACAGGCGTAAGCCTCCTCCATCGTCTACGATCGCATCGAGTACAACACTCATCAACAAAACGGCAACACTTCGAATCGTGAGAGGTCGTGCGCGCCGTCGCCGGCAGTCGGACGTTGAAGATCTTGGCGGCTCATTCGCACTCGACATTTGGAGCCTTTCTACATACAATGGCCCGGTTCCTGCTGCAGAGCGGTACGCTGCAACGCGCGTCGCGTGTTTCATTGTTCGCGAACAGAAGAAGAACAAGGAGGAGGAGGAGGAGGGGGGGTTGCGCTCCACTAACAGGCAGACAACAATGAGGCATGTCCGACAGCTTTCGCACGCCGCGGGCGAAGATGGAGACCTGCGTTAAGAGGCGGACAGCCTTGGGAATGGCCGTTTACCGGAGAAGGTAGTCGCCAGGCACGCCAACTATGTTGCGAATCCAAAGAAACGGCGCAATTCGCTCTCCTAGACTTCCAGACACTCGCGTCCCTCCTTCGTTGTACGAAAAGACAGGGATAATAAAAATCAGTCTTAATTAGAAGAGTCAACTTACAATTATCTTGAATAATTACTACGTTTTTGCTCATGCATCAAACGCAAACTACAGGCGTCAAATTTATGTACAAAAATCAAGTAAGCAATGTTAAATTGGGAAGACGGACTAATCAACTAGAAGTAAAAGTATATTAAACGTCTCGTAAATGAAATATCCAAATCAAGACGGGTACTGAGCATAAAATAAACAAATACAAATAGAACAAATCAGGCACGCTGGAAAGTTCGAGATTGCCTCTTGATGAATACATACTATTTTTGTTTTAAAAAATGTCCAACTAATAATTAGAATCAATCATTGGAAATCAATAATTAGAAAACTAGACTCAAAAAATAATGGGCAAAATACGAAAATAGGCCAGTTAAAGGAGACATAAAAATGTTAAAGTTGTTTATGCTCATAGATTACGGCAACCACTGAATACAATTTCACAAATTTGCATAAGTAATCGAGGGTTTCTTCACCTCTCATTTTAAATACAATTAAATTTGCATTTGAATATACCAAATTATCATGTAATATTGAGGGCCAATGTACCTGCTAAGTTACCGCAAAAAAAATACTGTTCTCTTGTGTCTTATATCACAATTCCTAAAACTCCGTTATTAAAAAGTGTGTAACTCGCCTATTTTAAACAATGTTTACAGAATATAATTAACAGCAAATAAATGAACAGTCATGAATAAACAATGTATACATTAGCAGAGATTAATGAAACTTATTTACTTAACAGTGATTAAATGAATAGTCGTGAAGTGGTATGGTATTAGAGGTGTGTAATAGTAGTTTTCGTTGTAGCATTCCAAAGTCTAAACGTTCTTTATGACTGGATCATTTAGAATCGTTACTTTTTGTGAATCCCCCACTATCGCGAGAGAGGTTTTCCTCTGCAATGGGATGTGTGGAAAATAACGATAATGATAATAATGATAGTAATAATAATAGTAATAATAATAATAGTAATAATAATAATAAATAATAATAATAATAATAATAATAATAATAATAACAATAATAACACGTCTACGATACATTTTTCCTGCACCATTTAAACGACCTGGGAAAGCATAAGTAATTGCGGTACACTTCCCAACTGTCGATTTCGCCTGAGCCTCACCACCGAGACATATGAGGCAGCGAGCGCGGGTGCGTGTGTGTCATCACGCACTCACGCAGGGGCTGCCGACGCGTGGCTGCGCGGCGGAAAGCGAAAGTGGCTCCTCGAAGCGACAAAAAGAGGAAGTCCAAATATTGAGGAGGCCTCGCGGGCCGCGTATTTCGACACGCCCCTCCCCCGAAGCCCGCTCGTTTGTCTTGCCCGCTGGACAAGTGGCCTTGCCTCAGGGCACCACCCAGACGAATTATACAGCCTGTCCGCGAACACGGGACGCAGGTGGAAGCGAGATCTGGTCGCGATTGGTCCAATGAAGCGCGAGTTCCGAAACTTGAATGAGATGATGTATGGGGATAACTGGATTAACGTGGCGTAGTTCGCACTCTCCACTCCAAGGAGGACTTCTGGTTACGCATGAAAATTAATTCCCAACTATGAAAATTGGGTTACCTTGTTGAGAAATGATAACGATTTACATCCAAGAGTTAAAAGAACTTGGCGCCGAAAGGAATTGAATGAACTTCAATAAAGATGCATTTTTGTTTTAAACATGGTGAATTTAAATATAGTTTGTGATATATTAATGACCGTCTTTTTTTTATAATAAATCTTTATTAGTGAACGAATATACATAGTTCAGTATTATTTATACTACATCATATGTATTTTTTATGACTTATATTTAACTTAAATGCTAATCTTACAACTAAATCTAACTACACATGAATACGAAACTCACAGAGCACCTATGTGATTAATTGACTTCTGAAAATATGCTGAGGAATGAATCTAATGGATATCTATTTTTTATTCTTGTTGGGAGCTGGTAGGTGGTGGCTAGGCCGTAGTGGGTGGCTTGGGTTATTGTGTTTATTTTGGAGAAGAAATTGTTAGATAGGAGCGCGATATGGTAATGTATAGGAGGTAAATTAAATTCTTTATGCAGTTGAATGTTTGAGATGAAACAGGGTGCATGAGTGGCAAGTCTGAGGAAATTATTTTGGATGATCTTTAATTTATTAATATTAGTTTTTGAGGCATTGATCCAGATAGGGCATGCATAAAGCATTAGGGGTCTAATTATTGATTTATAGATGGTGATGGCATTGTTTAATGAGAGCTTACTATTGCGATTTAAGAGTGGCTTTAGTTGAATTAATGACCGTCTGTTAAATGTATTGGATTAAGTATCTATATATTTAAGATAATTTCAAATTAATGTTTTATTGATTGGTACAACGTTTCACAGACATATTTATCTCCTTCATCAGATGCATCACTTATCTTATCATCATTGAGGACTTTTAATTTTTATTAATATTCCATCTTGTATTGTGGTGAAGACATTGCATTCCACATTGGTATTGATTGTCTTGTTAGTTTTTATCAAATAATGTTTCTGAAATTATTCGTGCTCCTTCGTATCCTAAAATTCATGTACGTGAAAGCAGAAAACGAGCACGAATAATTTCATCAAAGGAACACGAAAGAACAGCAATGCACATTAAAATGTAAAAATATAAATGTTATCTCTTCAGTTACTAAAAATGTGTCCTTTGATGGACCAAACCTTTCTTCCGGTTGACCACGTGATGTGTAGGAGATGTTTCAGCCTTTTCTTTTCATTTGTTTGGAATCCTTTTTATACGCATGCATTTGCTTGGCGAAATCTCTAGAACGTATTTAAAAAGGCACATTCCACATCCAGGGATAGGAGTGAGAATAGAAACCAAAAGTGGATTCGTGGAAGGGGACACCTGATGTTGGGCAATACTGTTCACGTCAATTTGGAACTAGCTCAAGAAGAGTGCCAACCGTCAGGGATTGCGAATTTCCAGAATTTTGCACTATTGGCCCCATTAAATGCAGCATCGAAGTCTGAAGACCTCCCCCATTCTAGACCGAAATGTAGTAGCGTGCTTTCAATTCTAAGGACGTACTATATTACTGCGATCTTTTTCAATTGAAAGTAGGGAATAAGAAATAAATCAGAAACCCAAATGATTGATATCTACTACTTCTTACCTTCTTGACATCGACACCACGCAAATAAATGTTATGTGTGTGAAATGGATTGGGTTTCTGAGGCGAATGCTGATATTTCTTTCATTCATTCTTTCAGATTTTCTATAACATTTTAATATCTTCAGTTTATCATTAGATGCACATCCTCCTCCGTAACAATTACAAAGCACTAACGCACAAGAAGCAGACATCCCAACTCGAGCATTCCACTCAACATGCGACGCGCTCTCGGCTGGCGGGCGGGCGGGCAGTCACACGGGTCGCCCCTCGCCGCTCCCAGCTCGTTTTCCAAACCACTCGTAACCCAGATCGGGAGCAGCCTCGCGCGCACACGCGGGTCCCGGGCGCGTGTAGCACGGCCGCCGGAGCGGCGCTCGCGGCGGGAGGCTCCGCAAGGGCAGGCGGAGCCCTCTGGAGTAGGGATGCGCTCTTAACAGCTACACTGTTGTGTCTTAACAGTTACCTTTTTGTAACTGTTACATGAAATAACAGTTATTTAGATTATCCTATTATTAGCTGTTATTGGTGGAAATGCAGAGTATTGCAATCTATTGACGCCTCTGAGCTAAATTCAAAATCGCCTGTTTCTGGCCCAAAAAATACCTCCTTTCTCTGCCAGATGAAAGGAGCGTAGCGAAATTTGCGTGGTCAGACGGAAGAGCGGGCCTGATGGCCCGAGTCTCGCCACATAAAATAATAAGGCAAATTCAATTGATCCAAATCCGAACTACTACATACTTTTCCGGCAACCATTTTGTACGAAATCAATTTCATTGCAGTTAATCAATCATGACTAATAAGTGTCCAAATTATAGATTTATTAATAAATAATTCATCATGATTAAACACCATGATCCACAATATTTTTATATATTTATTGTATACACTACGATAAGTTTTTCCTTTAAATTAAATCCGTCCAATATGTTTGTTAACTTTTGTCTCATTGCTGCTTAGGTGAGATTCACTAATATTTCTCTAAGTCCGATAAAATAAAAAGCGTTACGGTCAAATAACTCGTATTGTAATACTTGATATTCAACAGTCATTACTACCGAAGCTGTAAGCAAAAACAGTTTCTCTCTCTCATTATTTTTGGCACGCGTCACTTCACTATGCACAAGTTGCATATTCGAAAGAATATTTGCAATCTGAACCAGAATCACTGTTATTATAGAAATATTCTATACACATTTGCTCCTCATCGTATCAATTACTATTTTTCCTTGGTCGATCTATCCAGACTCGTTCATATCAGCTTTTTCTCTATCCAAACATGTTTGGGGAAGTAGTGCAAGCAAGCGCCGTGAGGTAGTTGCACAAGCTTTACGGTGCAACAGTCGCCACAACTGATTTAACTTTTAGCAGTCGGTCACAATCGGTCATGTTAGGTTGTTGATCTTGGACCTATTCTTTTTCAACTGTTATTAATAACCGTTATTACGAGTCGACTATTATTCCCATAACAGTTATTGAAGAAAATCTGTTAAACCCACCTCTACTCTGTAAGCCGGCCGACGCAATCCCTCCGCTCAGCACTGCACCGCATGTCGTCCACATGGCGGCGACTGGTGGCCAGGCGACTGCTGTTGGGATCGTACATTTCATGTGTAAATATGTAAGTGAATAAAGTGACATTCTTTAGATGTTATCGCAAACGGATAAAATTATTAAGACATTTTATAAGAAAAAAATGAATAACGTAAACGGATGAGACTAATGTGCTCCCCTGTGAGTTACTCGAATTATTTTTTTTAATAATAATGGTAGTAATAATAATGATAATGATGATAATAATATTAATAATACAATAGTAATAATAATTACTTGTTACTCAGAATATTGGCTCTGCACTTTCTTCGGCCAACTGTAAAAAATTAAAGTGGGTCCTTGATTCCGAAAAAAAAATTGACGGCAAAAAATTTGTCCTATCTGTGTGACTGTGTGAACACCGCTAGTGTATAAACCTTTATATAGATTTTCACCAAAATCGATCTAACTTAGGGTTGTCCAAATGGCGGTCCTCGTTGCCTTTTATTGCGGCCGGCGAAAGGTTATTAGTGAAAAGTGAATGTCCCGTGCAATCATGTCGGCCGCGAACACTATGCGCCTAGCGCAGGGGCCCTGCCAGAGTCAAATAGGTGAAGTTGAAATTTAAGGACTTTTTCTTGGAAATTCAGAAATTCGAACGCATCCCAATGTTACACTGCGTTATGAATGGTTCGGCCTGATATCATTCATGGTTCCGTTCCGTTTCAGAGCAACCGGGCAAAGTTCCGAGGTCAACATGACGGGGAAGTCAGGTGTGCATCGCCCAAGTAATGATAATAGGGCCCGCAACCATATTAAAGGTTTTAGTTGTGGCCCTTGAGACCTTGCAAGTTGGACACCCCCGATCTAACTGATGTCTCGGCTTCTTAAATATGAAACGGATATTATGACATTGGGGATACTTTACATGAATTCTCAAAAATGTTGTCGTATTTTTCTCAAAAATTGCTCTAATTTCTTTCTATAAATGTCTTCTTCTGATAACGCAAAAGACGCTTAAAGAATGGTGTAGGTCTTATTTTCGTTGAATGCCTTGAATTTCGAAAATTCTAAAAGTTTACAACTTTTTCTGCGTCTTCATACAACTGCAATATACAAAATAGAATGTTTTTCATTAATAAAATCCCTTGATAAAAACAGATCTTGAAGTAAGGTCACATACAATTTTTCGAAAATGTGAGTAGTTTGTGCGTGAAACACAAGCAAATTTTAAACAACTATTTTCTCACACAAATTCTCTCTTTTAATTTTTTCTTCATATGTAGAAAAGAACTGTAAAGAAAAGGGTGCTGATTCTGTTTTAAGTAAACTCTCTATAATTTCAAAATTGCAAAAGTAGGATATTGATTATAGAGATTTTTAAATGAAATATGTTCTAAAAAATCAGTTATTTAAAAAATATTGTGTGTAATATGTTAAAAACATGAGTTGTTTAGCGTAAGTTCGCAAATTTTCGAATACTTGATGTTAGTATCTCACAATGCTCGTAAGAGTTGGTGGCCGACCAACTTAAACTAAGACTTGTTGCTGCTTACGAATTCCTATCCGAATTACATTCAATGATAAATGAACTAGCTGAGATAATCGCACGTGCCAGAATCACAAGGTAAGAGTAGTCTGTTAAAGGATTCTGTTCCAAATTCCATGTGAAATTCCTTACAAATAAGTGTTGTTTGTTCAATTGTTTTGTTTACATCCAAATCTTATACTCAGGGGTGTCCTCCGCAACGCAACTATTAAAGGAAAATGAAATCCAGCGGCTAACAATAGGCAGCTGTATGATGTTGCTTAGCTTACGAGTTTAGTTACCTGTTCTGTGTACAATTGATTGTCACTCGTATTTCTTGTAAACCTACATGTGAAGTCTGAGAATTAGTTGGAAAGAAAATCAACGTACACAAACTGAATGCAATATTTTCTAAGTTACATATCTTAATATGCCGTTTCTGACCAAAAAAACAAAATATAAGACCATAAATAATGTTCCTGGACGATTACGGAGTAGATCTGCCACCAAGCGGAGGAGTGGGGGAGAGCGACGCGGAGGTGTTTGAGAGCAGGTGTGGCTAAAACGTGGTCAGCGCCAGGAAAGTATTGTGGTGGTCGGTTGGAGTGGCACTTTTCTGGGATCAAGTAGGGATGGGCGACGGCGGGCCGCGAACCCAGCGCCCGAGCGCACGCTGCTCCTTGACATCCTGAACACGAGGACAGCATGGCAAGGAATGTGTGCCGCAGCGTTGCGCAGTGAACCGCCGTGACCCGCTTTCTGGCGGCGCAGACTCCCATGGCAGCCGCCAGCCGCCGCCGCCGCGCCACCTCTGTGAAAATTTCCCCGCCCGCCCCATAGCTACATGCAGCGGTGAAAATTCCTTTGCTATTTCACCGGCTGCGGTGACTCAGGGCATCATGTGATGTCTGGCCGGAAGGTCCTGGGTTTGAGTTCTGACGGTGGCAGGATTTTCGACTCAAGCGTCGAAGCTACTCCTCAGTCGCTGAATGGAGGAAAATTCTGGCGGACGACTGCTGTGGACAGGAGTAGTTTTCCGTAGTTTTGCCTATCAACACTAGGTGAATGCCGGAGCAGTACTCTAATCATCGGGCCAAAGACTGCCTGATATTTTTCCTGACTCTCTCTCGTCGTATCCTCATTTCTTACTTACACACATTTACACTTACATGCTGTACACTACAACACATGTCGGGAGATTAGAACTTTCCCCGGTTGGATCTGTGTCCTGCTGGAGAGAAACCTCGATGGGAAAAACCTCGTAAGCTGACGTGTAGGTTGGTGGCTGATTTCAACATCCGGCGGGAAAGACCATCGTCACATTCCTTAATACGAGCATGCACTGCACTTACGGGACTAATTACCATAGAAGTTGGCATGCTCGGAACCACAAAATAATCAATCAATAAACCCTTTGATTTTCTTCGCGACGGAATTGAAAAGCTTGTTTAAAATGACGTATTTCATTGTCCGTTTGTTTTCTAGTTCTATGTAAGACGCATCTCCATTGTGTGGCCAAATATCGCGTTACAAATTTGAATGCAACTTTTGCTTTTCTCACCAAACGCTTTTGCTTTTCTCGGAGTATTCACATTAATATAGTTTTCATAAAAACATTTCCTCTGTGCGAAAAAATATATCGAGATCAGTGGTTTAAATTGTTTTTGGGACGGATGTATGGCCGAACTAAGGTACCACACAATCATTGCAAACGTTGCATCGTTCCGGTCGACAAAATCCTCTTTGCCCTACAACACTTGCGGAAATAGTATTTTATTTTGTAAGTGGCTGAAACAGACCATTGTGTGCAAGTTAGTTAATAATTCATTACAATGCAATATAACTCAAAATTCTCTTTGTCACTACAACACATGCTAAAATAATATTTTATTTTGTAAGTGGTTGAAATACACCATTATGTTCAAGTTAGTTAATTATTCACGAGTGCGTTACGCGAGGCATATTGCGGTACATTGGAGGTCCTGGAGGCTCGTGTTTGAATTGGCGTATTTTATCGCTGTTTTGCAGATGGAAGATATTCCTGAAAATATTAAAAGTGACTTTGATAAAGCTGTGGAAGATTTACTACGCAGAAAATCCAAAGCTATATACTGTAAATAATATATGTTTTCAGTGAGCGAAGGAGAGAAATTAATATTAAGAAGTGTGAGAGGACGGTATATTAGCTTAGTTTGCAGCGAAAGTAAGTACACCAATATTTAAAACAGATTCGTAGGTATGTATTCTAAATTTTTTAATATAATTCGTTATTTAATAATTATTATGAGTAAATGTCTTATTTTAATTAATAAATTATTAAGTATAAATGTGTTTCTATGCATATTTCTTCATTATTTCTTTTTCGTTACGGAGTAAAGAGAATGTTTATGAAATGCTGCGCGAGACAGCAATGAATTTTCGGCAGAAAATCTATTGTAACAGGGCTTTGGTAACGAAAAAGTTAATAAATTCAGTGGATAAATTTAGGAGGGAACCTCCTCAAACACGTGGTGTATCCAGAATTCATGTTTTGTGAGTCTTCGATTTGACGGCAAAACGGGTCTGTCTCTCTATGCACAACGCTAGCGGCTAAACCGTTCACCCGATTTTCTCCATATTTGATATTCATTATTCGATCTGGCTAATTCGCGGCCACTTGACATTCAAACCGATGTTTTACTTTTTTTGGGGTGTGGGGGTCACTTTACATGAAACTCCTGGAACATTTTCAAAATGTTTAAAACAATGGCTCTATCGTTTTTCATTAAATTTTGTTGCTAATGGACGTTTAAGATAATGGTACATGTCTCATTTTCGTTGAAAACTCTTATTTTTCGAAAATTGAAAAAAATATAATTTTTTCAGCGCCTTTCTATAACCATAATTATGAAGATAGAGATTTTTCCTGAATGAAATCTATTCCTTAAAGATTGATTTTGAAATCAGGTCATGTACAATTTTTCGAAAATGTGAGTACTGTCGCGTAATTTTGGGTGAACACTACCGTCAAAAATCATCTACGTTTCGGATTAATATGATATTATTTCTGAATTCTAAAGCTTCACAACCTCATAATTTTCATAAATGTGACTACAAGTAAAAGGTTAATCTATTTTAAGGCAGTTGTAAAATTAAATTATATTTGACAGCTGAAATTATATTTTTGTAATCAGTCTAAAAGTTTTCTCAGTCTTGGTGAAAGACTATTCTGTATTTAGCACAGTGTTATCTTAGCTTATATTCATGTTTTCTCGAGATAAAGGCGTTTTGATGCACTTTTCTATATTAACAATATTAACAATCTCTTCTTGTGGGATGAGCTTTCAGGCTACAGCCACTACCCATCGAAGTATAAGGCGTTGTATTACCTAATCCGGACGCTCCGAGAAGAGTTGTTTTTAAAAGTACATTTCTTCAGTGTATTATCAGACGACTTATAAAAGAAAATTTGTACATTTGTGAGCACCTATTCTATAACACAACATTATATCATAGTATATTTAAATCATAATTTAATTTTGTAGTTGAAATTATTATACGATAGGGTATAATCTCATTAGCACTATCGTATATGCTACACATGAAATTATATTCTAACCTGAAATTATCCCATAAAAGGATTATTCTAAAGAGTAGCAACGCTCATGATTAGTGAGAGGATTTTTATGCCCTAAAAAATATTGAAATGTGCTTTTATGACCTAAAAATTCTTAAATATGCACTTTAATACACAATATAATAATAACAATATTTTCTGTACAAACCTATCTTGATAAAATTCAGGAGAAGCAAGCTTGGAATGAAAATATACATTTTTTGGTGAACATAATGTAACCTACTTACTTCGCGAGAGAAATAATTGAAGTAAATAAGAACCTAATGAAGTACGTTCATCACCTATGTTGCCTGGGACCGCCTCATTAGGGTTACATTTAGCTGTGATACAGCTGTTTTTGGCGACGATCGGGGCGATAACCCTGGAACATAACGTTCGCACGGCCACAGCTAGATCGTAAACCGAAACAACACAAAAACACGTTTTAGTACAAATTTTATAGAATTTTCTCGGTGAATTCGAAAAAATATCATTAGAAATCTACCAGGAGAACGAGCCGCGACGAATGACCTCATTGGTGTTTGGGATGTGGTTTAACGGTGAGTTACTTACGGATGTCCGGACACATAAACGGCCGGATGCAGATAACTCTAATACTAGGTAAGAATGTCTGTCTACTAATAAATGCCTGAACTTATTTTATAATTTCAAAATGAAACTACTGTCAATACTCGGTTATTGCATGCTCCAGTATAAATCGGTAACTTTTTTCACCAAAATCGTTGCCCTGATTTGTACATTCGATGAATTTTAGTACTGTGGAAAATGATCCGCGTGCTTGCAAGACTCGGCCACCTATTTCCTAGAATCAAACACCCACACAAAACTTCTCATGCATTCTTGACTCAGTCTACGATTATTTCTCGTTCCGTAAGAATCACCCCACGCGTTCATTCAAAATATTTCGTAATAATCCCTTGTTTCTGAACTTGTTTTAAAATAGAGATCGATTAAGATGCCTCTGGGAGAAAAGAAGTTTTGAGTAGTAGCCCTTGGATAAAGAACACAAGAAACATGACAGAATTAGTGACACAATTTTGTACAGAGATAATATTATTTGTTGTCTGGAACGCCGTAATTGCACTTACATTATTTCCTATGCTTCAGCTTCCGTAGTCTCCACTAGACTGTTTCAAATAATCCGATTAATCACGATACTCAAAGTTTCACTCCAATTTACATCATCCCATAAGTCTGTTGCCTGCAGGTATACTTAATGCAGATGCGAGGTACCACAACAAGATAAACGAAATTTAATTGGAAAGAGCGTTTGGTCCACTTTCCATCCGCATTATCTGATCACATTGAAACGAGTTCAACAATCTATTACGTGTCCGACTGACTTCACATCGACTTCCTAGTCAGCCAAACTGGACCTGTGCGTCGCGCCGCGGGCGGTTTGGCTACTGGCCAGGGCGACTTCCAGCGGCGTTGGGCCGCGCAGGGTGGGGCTGGACGGGGCGGGCCGGGGCGGGGCGGAGCGGAGCGTGGCGGGGAGGAGCAGGGGCGGGATAGGGATGAGCGAACATGGAGCGCTCCTGTGTTAAGCTACTATAGTCTGGCAAGTTAATGGGTACCTCTTGGTCGTTCAGAGTGTATTGCAAATGAGGCGCTGAGAACAAAAAGCAGCTAAGGGACTTCGAATGACAGTTAAACGGAAAACGATTCTGGATGGGGGGTGTGGGGAAGGTGATAAAACAGGGAGCAAACATGTGTTATGTTACCACAGACTGGCAATCAAATTTAGCTCCCTTTGCAGTGCACACTAGGAAATAAATCTGTCAAAAAGGTAAGTGTTGGAACAAAGTTTCGAGCAGAAGTGAATATCTCCATACATAAAAACATTCACGGTAAATAGCAAACAATGGAAGAAACTCACATTCCCCCAATACAAGGACAGACAATTCACATTTTTAGTATATTTGTTTACATTAAGTTAATTTTAGGTCCTTTTTGCGCTTTTTTTTTAAAAATTTTCAAGAGTATGAAAGAAACCTAAATGAACCACATTATATGGGAAATAAATAACGTAATATTATGTTATCTCTCTACAGTGGGATTCTTCGATACGAAAGAGAACTCTTCCGAGATTAATAAGTGTACTCAAAAAGACCCGACTTTAAAAATACCTACATGAACCATGAGTAGTTTTGAGAGCTACCTTTTTTAAAGAAAGCATTCGATGTTTTTGAGATGAGGATTATTACAATTCAAATAAAATATAACAGGAATCTCATATAACTTAATTACTTCATTTACACAAAAATATAATTAATTTTTGTATTCAGGACATGAATAATACGTTTTGCATCCCTTGGAGGGATCGGAAAACGTTCCGGAAGTATTTTTGGCACTTGTTCGTCCATTTATTTTCTTTCCTGGCAAACTCATTGGCTGATATCTTGCAAAATACAAGGAGAATCTTTGAATCGAAGATAATGAAGCACATCTTGACAAGTTAAACATTACAGAACACCGCGTAATAAGGTGCCTGGGAGGTTTGCGTAGAATGCATCTTCAAAAGAATTCGACGGAAATTGTTGGAACTGTTCTATTTAATAATTGACAAAATGTTTTAAGAATACAAAATCTCCCTCCGAATATTGAACAAGAAATTGGGAATTAAAAATCACGTAGCTGTCAAAATGATGGTTTAGGTCTTAGTGCCTAACAAGGATCCTTAGTGTATTTATTCTTAGTTGCCAGTCCATAATTGAAGATTGACCCTTTTGGGACGTCTTAGGTTCTCGAACCAATAATGGCACTTTTGATGGCTTCCTCGACCAATTAGGAAACTAATGTCCGACTCGACATCATGTTGTTCATTGTGTTGGACTCGATTTGTGCTGTAGCGCACAAAGAGAGAGAGAGGGAGGTAGGGAGTGGTAGTGAGAGCAAGTGAGAGTGTCTGTGTGAATGTAAAACATGTCGAAACCAAGAGGTTCAGATTACTATCTCCATAACGATGCGACCAAACAAGAACGACTAACTCGCAGGGAAAAATCAAAAGAGGAAGAGAAGCAAAGATTGATGACATTAAGATAATGATCGCAGGAAAATGAGAAAAGCGGTCGGAATGTGAAGAATCTCTCGAAGACATATAGAACCACTAGAAGTCCCTCTGACCTACCAACATAATCAATTTCGCATTTCGAGATAGGCAGAGTGGCAGATAGATAAAGAGAGGCAGTGGCAGAGAGAGGAAGCTTCAGAGAGAGGGATAGGCAGATAAAGGGAGAGGCAGATAAAGGGAGAAGCAAACAGAGGCAGGGGGAAACAGGGAGAGAGGCAGACTAACAGGGAGAGAGGTAGAGAGAAACAGGGAGGGCGAGAGAGTGAAACAGGGAGGGAGAGAGGGTGAAACAGGGAGGGAGAGAGGGTGAAACAGGGAGGGAGAGAGGGTGAAACAGCGAGGGAGAGAGAGAAACAGCGAGGGAAAGAGAGACACAGGGAGGGAGAGAGAGACACAGGGAGGGAGAGAGAGAAACAGCGAGGGAGAGAGATAAGAGAGAGAGAGGGAGAGAGAGAGAGAAAGGCAGAGAGGTAGAAAAAAACAGAGAGCGAGAGGGAGAAGAGAAACGAGGGTGAATGTTTTCGAGCAAAACATCTTCCACCCAGCAAACACCTCAGCCACTTTGATCCTCTTGCTAAAATTGGCGTGGTCTACCTCGCGCCCCCTGTGGAGATACCCGCCGCCCGGCTTCAGTATCTCATGGGCGCAGATGTAGTACACCTCTTTATGCGACGACGAATGGGGTTCTGAAGGCCGTATTTCCTTGAGGCGCTTCGTCAGGCCTCCGCTCTGCAGAGGAGCCGAAGGATGAAATCGGCCTCCGAGGGGGGCATACACCTCTGGTCAGCCGTTTGAAACATTGTTTCCACACAAGGAACAGTTTACCTCTACAAAGGCGCGCCGTAGGATAAACTCCGCTGATGAAATATTAGATGAAACTCGTTTCCTGCAATTGAAATTTGTGTAAACCCACGAAGAAATATATGGATTTTGAACCTTGAAGCTGCTCCAGGTCCGAATAACTACCGGCGGGAAGAACAGGTTGTGGTATTCGTCTCCTGGCAGAAACCATTTCTCAGTTTCAGATCACAACAGGGCGTACGTTGTCGTGTAACTTCATGTTAGAGTTATTGTGAGTCTTTCCTTCTCTTGACGCCAGCGCTTTCTCACATTGCAATTCTTAATAGGCTGTTCAGAATTAAACGATTGCCACTGACTGGATCTGACAGGTTGAACCGGCATTTAATATGCCCACGTGTTGGCGCCAGCAAATATTTGCGAGGATGATGGGAGGGAGATAATAGGTGACTAAAAAGTGTTAGAATTAATAGCTTACAATGACACAATAGAAGGAAGTTGTTTCTTCTACGTTTTATCCATTCCTCGAACACTGACAATTCGTTTTCTAGACAACACAACAAACATAAATGGTTATATCAATACTGCAAGTAACTTTTGTCTAAAAATATCATCATTATTCATACGGAACACAAGACGTATTTCTTGCCTTAATTAATATTATTTACTTAACATTGCTTATGGTTAACAGACGTCAAGATGGGCCATCACTTAAAAAAATATGCACTGGTTAGCGTCGTGGACTTGCGTACCACGCAGTAAGCAGGTGTACCATGCTCACTGAACAGGGGTATCTTAGGTCCATTCTAATCCTTAAAAAACAAACAAAAAAACGGCTTTCCAGAAACAAAAATTCACACGTAGCGCTTGGTAAAAGAGTAACATTTCTATTTATGGTTGAGAATTATGGTTCGCATAGAAAACACTAGTTATGGTAACGTTTTAAGCACTAAAATATTATTTGACGAAAAACTGTTGTAAATTTGAAACTGAATTGAAATTTTTAAAGCTGGAGGAGAACAAGTTGTCAAGAACACAAACATCTGAATTTCCACTACGTTGTCTAATCATGTTTACCCATATCGATGTAGTAAATTGCAGGTAATAAACTAGTCGAAAACGTAGTTAATGAAAAACCATTAGATTTGTTTGGAGAACAGTTGTAGAAAACGAAGTCAGTTAAAGAGTAGTGCACAGTGCATCGTTTCTTTCATTCACAGCGCAGCATGTGACAGATAAATATGAGTCCACGCAGTTACTTCATTCAGACACCGTACACATTTGTCCGCAGCCGACACGTACTCGGCGCAGCGATTACCCAGAAACAGCGGCGAGGCCTTTCCCAGCGGTGCATCACGAGGCAGAAGTTTATATCCGCGACGAGTCCCAAGCCACCTGCAGGAGACGCACGAGGTCGCCGGGGGATCGTGTCGCTTCCTTGGCGGCAGGAAGCTCCGGTGACAGCGCCGCCGCCGTTCGGGTGACAGCGGGAGGGGGAGTGGCTGGCGGGTGAGGGAGGGGGGAGAGGGGAAGGGGCAGCGCAGGGGTCGGCGCGGACGCATCCATCAAGTAGGCGGCGCGACTGCGGACTGCGCTTTCGCTGGCTGGACGTCCTCGAGCCACACGCCCCGAGCGCCGCCGCCGCCGCGCCGTCGCCACGCCGCGTCTGATGCGCATGCGCAACGGCTGAGGAACCGAGCGGCGCTCGCTTGTTTCTTTTTTAAATTTGTTCATTTTTTAAAATTTTTTTAACGTTTTTATTTTTTCATGTTTTCATGTTTTAAACCTTTTAATGTTTTCACTTTTTCATTTTTTTAATGTTTTCATTTTTTATTTTTACAATTTTTTATGTTTTATTTATACACTTTTTTATTTTTGTTTATTTTTATTCTTATTTTTTATTATTTTATTTTATTTTAATTTATTGCGTCTTTGTAACGACGCAAGGCGACCCCTGACCCTTGTTGAGCGCTTGTTATTAGAAATCGTTGATTGTGAATTAGCGATAGCCATGGAAACTAGCATGATGAAAATCCATGAGCGAGCTAGTCCAGATCAGCGATTTTTGCATGGTCTGCGCAGCACCAGATACGCGACGATTCACGTGACCACAACAAGGGCGCTCTATTTGCTTTTTGAAAGTGATATAACGTGATGATTTTCAACGGTGACCAACCCCCCATCCCCCCAAAAAGCACGATAAAGGAGTAGATGAAATAGAAGATTTGAAAAAAAAAATCTTATATCTGTTCCCATGACTTGCAACAAGGTGATAATTTTGGTATCTGGATGCATTTAACATTCCCGCTAGTATTGTGACGTTAACTGGTTCATGAAGCTCATTGGCTGAAGCCGGACAGTATGCGCAGTAGCTGACCCATGACTTCATGGAAATTAGTGTTCTAAATTATCGCTCAGAAATCACACATTTACCAAAAGGTAACGTTTTTAAATAACGATGCTTTAAATCTGGATTAGTAACCTCTAAATTTTGTTCCGCACGAATTTAAAGCTAATTTGTCAGTGTTCTTGTTTCTCGGTTAATTTCTCTATATAAAACCAACAAAAGTAGAATTTCCTTAATTTCATCATTTAAAATGTCAATAATGTTTGTTCTAGATGCTGTAAGAAGGCGATTGGCAATCACAATGCATCTTGCAGTCTTCCAACAGGATCCTGTTACAAAAGTTGCATTCATTGTGAAGCTAATGCAAGTAGTGATGAAGCAAATGTCTGGGGAATGACTGCCCTCTAACCTCCCTCGAAGGCTATCTATGATGACTCTCAGTAGACTCTACCTTCCTTAGCAGAAAATAGCTTATGATGCAATGAGCAAATCACTCGTTAGAAAAGAACGAACAGCAATAATCTTCAGCAAAGAAAAATGTTCACCAAAAATACTCATTTCATTTTTGTTAAAACAAATAAGAAAATATAATCTAAATGATGGTCACATATTTAATAATTACCCTCGGAAAATTACCGTACACCGAGAAAATTTTGAGTCCAAACTTGAAAGAATGAAGGTAGACATTTAGTCAGGTTATAAATGTCTTATTCTCACATCTTTTTAAAAACATGTACATTAAAGGAAATCTGTGAAATTACTGATACTATTGACCAGAATGGATTTTCTGTAGCTCACAATACGATAGACAAAGTCAACCTCCAAAAGATTCGCAAAATGATACCCTTTCGGGTCAGTAGCTGCTTCAATGACATAACCCAGTACCAGGTAAAGCAATTAAATGATTAATTGATTAATATTTTTGGGTTTCCTGGCGCATCGACTGCTAGGGACATAAGTCTCGTAATTGCGTTTTATATCCCCGGAGGCGGCGGAGGTTCTTCCCCGCTGACACATGAGATCCGGCGCCGATCTACAAGACAGCCTTCGGGATTTCCTCCTCCAAGTCGTTCCCTTAGCTGGAGTAAGTCCTAAGATTTTTGGGGTTCGGTGGTATAACGGTTAGTGGTTCGGACTGTTGTAACCAAGTTAACAGGTTCACACACCCCGATCGAAGCCGTGGATTTGTAAGGGGGAAATTATGTTTCGCACACCTTTCTTCGAAGGGGAAATAACGCCGGTTGTCCCATGATGTAGATTTACTGCACGTAAAAGATCCTCAAGCCTAAAAGGAGCCTGTGTGCAAAATGCAAATCGCCTATTTCGTCGCGCGAGAAAATGCCTTATTTCCCCCTAGTTGGTGAAAGGAGCGTATCTTGAGTGGTCAGACGGAAGAATGGCACTGATGGCCTGAGTCTCGCCACTTAAAATAAGGCACTAACAAACTAACCCTGAATGGGATCCCGAATAGTCCCCCAACGGGTGTGGTACAATACTGCATGTAAGTGTATGTGTGTAAGGGGGCAAGAACGAGTATGGGAAGATCGCGCACTGTCAATGGTCCATTTGTTAACGTATAGTTTTGACACTGGCCTAGTATTGATCAAAGAAACCACATGAAACTACCGATAAGAGTAGCCGGTCGCTAGGATTCTCCTCCAGACAGCGTAATCATTCCACCTAGCTATCCTGATGGAGATGATAATCCGTCGACGTCGGAAGTTGAACCCTGGGATTCCCCGGACAACGCCACTGCGGTGGAAACGGTGGTGCCCCTGAGCAATCTGAGCTGATTGGGTACAAAAAGAAAGAAAAATAGGGAAAGGAGTAATAGTGAAAAATTGAGAAAAGGAAAATAAAATGAGATGAAAAGGAATACAAAGTAAAAGGAAGAACCATAAAAAGGAGGGACAAGAGGAAAGAACGAAGAGAAAAAATAAAAGATGGCAGCAAAACCAAGAAAGGATAAGAAAAGTAGGGGGAGATAGAGGAAAATTTTAAATGAAAGAAAGAGAACGTATGAATTCCCCTTTTTGTGAGCCAGCGCCACGTATGAGACGAAAATTATCACAAAGGCCGGCGCAGTTCGTACGCATATTTCACAACTTTCTCACTCCATCCCTCCCTTTTTTCTCTTCCTCTCCCATCGCACCCGTAACAAGGATGCTCACATTACTTGAGAGAGAGAGAGAGAGTGAGCGAGACAAAGAGAGAGAGAGACAGACAGAGAGAGACAGACAGAGAGAGACAGACAGAGAGAGACAGACTCTCTCTTGTCTCTCTCTGTCTCTCTCTTGTCTCTCTCCTCTGTCTTCTGTCATGTCTCTCTCTGCTCCTCCTCTGTTCTCTCTCTTGTTCTTTTTTCCTCCTCTGTCTCTTTCTTCTCCTCTTTCCGTTCTGTCTCTCTCTGTTCTCGTGTCTCATACCTCCTGCTGTCTTCTCTCTCTGTCTATGTCTCTCCGTATGGTGTCGTCTCTTCTGTCTGTCTCTCTCTGTCTGTCTCTCTCTGTCTGTCTCCCTGTTCTGTCTCTCTCTGTCTTGTCTCTCTCTGGTCTGTCTCTCTTCTCTGTCTGTCCTCTCTCTGTCTTCCTCTCTCTGTCTATGTTCTCTCTGTATCTGTTCTCTCCTCTGTGTCTGTACTTCTCTCTGTT
>BOPP01000063.1:3717316-3732194 GCA_017312745.1 Gryllus bimaculatus
TCGCCGAATGCCGTAACTGCTGTTGCATACCCGCGCCGCCTTAGCGAGCGGCCGTTTCAGAACGCAGATTGAGGCGTCGTTCAAGCAAGGTGGGGGATATGATAGACCATATTTTATTCATATTGTGAATCCTATACTCATTACGTGGTAAAAGACATTTTTGTTTCATTTTTCATGTTTACAACACAACAAAAAATATAGTGTAAAGAAAAATGTTCAATTTGTCCGGATTTTGGCCGTGCACCCTGTACATATGTTTTGTAATAAGAGATATCAATGTTTAGTATAACTAATGCAATTTCTTCATGACACGACACCACAGACTCCTTCAAAGAAGAGTTTCTCTGGTCTACACAAAATTAGAAAAATATTAGTTAGGGTTAAGCGAATAATGTTTTGAAGTAATAGCCCTGGATTTGTTAACTTGCAAAGGGCAATGTACTATGAGTTTTCAGCTTTTTGTTTTGCTTGATTTACATGATATTTCAAAATTAACACATTTTAAAAAACTATCAATATACGAACCAAGATACATGACGGGTTGAGTGGGAGTTTACCACGGTAAAGGTGTTCCGGTTAAAATAATCAGATTTGGAAGTTTTGGTCAACGAAAAGCAAAGATTGAACATTTACATTTGACATTGACTTGACATTTTTCAGCGTTTAGAGCGAGTTTCCACTTGTTAACCCCGTTACAAGTAATTTTAGTCATATTTGATAGAAGTATCTCTAAATTGTCAATGAGCGTATAAGGCGCTGATACTCAGCGTCGCCTGAAAGTCGCGGATTTCCTCCGCTCGGAGCCCCGGGCAGGCACGCAGTCGAGTAAGCAAATTATCTTCAACTTACGTGAGGCGTCCCTCCGTAGAAGGCTCTGGGGCTCTCGGTCGATCTCGTTCATCGATTAACTCATTAGTCGAAGGACGCTCGCTCGCGATGTAAAAGGACAAATGACCTCTTTTATGTGCTCTAACCTTTCGGGCCGTCCGTTTGATGGATACGCGCGCCCCTCTCCCCTAGATAGTCACGCACAGCGTGCGCACTATAAATTAGGCCCCGCGATGTTTTGAATCACCCGTATTTACGAGCCGGGTGGCTAAGGCGGTGGGGTTGAACCCCTCGTGATCGGCGATGTTTGAGAAATCTTTGAGCCGTGATTGACCTGACGCTCCAGGTGAAGGAAGAAAACTGCTCCAATGTGATCGATCCTGTTCCAAGCACATTCATCCCCTCCGTACTCTTTTTCCTTTTTCTCTTTTGTTTCTTCCGCATCTTCCTTTTTCTATTATTCCCCTTCTTGCCTTTCCTTCTCTTCTTCCCCTTCTACCGTTTACTGCTCTTCTTTCTCTTTTTCTTTTTCCTCTTTTTTTCTTTTTCACTTCTTGGAACGTGAACTCTTTACGTTATTCCTTTTCTCTAGGCGCATAGTTGAAAGCTGGTTTTAGAAGTCCGGAATGAATACATCCAGCCACTCTTATGATAAATCAATCCAAGACGCATGTATACATCCATACGATGCATTCTTGTAACATGCTGAGACCGCCAACATAAATTTCCTCGTTCTCATTTCTATCGCCTGCATACTCATCCCAAATCCATATTTTCGGTATTATTCCTATTTTACATTTTTAATAGATTCGTCGTTGAATTTATTTTGTAGAAAGGGTTACGTTATAAAAATGACTCCGCTCTCTCTTATTTGTAAGCCTCCTTTATACCTCATGTTTTTTTTTATAATTTAGTTGTCTTTTGGTACTCCTCAGATAACACCGCCGTTATTTGTAAAGTATTTGCATCATATTCATTATTTATTCTTGACTCATCTACGCTCTTCATTTTTAATTTTTCTTCTTCTTCATTATTATTATTATTATTATTATTATTATTATTATTATTAAGTATTCTCATTGTTATTATTTTTGAGATAATGTATTTCAAAAATCATCTTCAACTATTTCTTTATGCACAAATGTTGTAATACATTATTGAAACATTATTTCAGAAATATGTGACACTGTAACCCGAAGATACCGTATGATTAGAAGGAAGATGTAAACATTTTATTTATTAATGATGAATATTGTGTTTATTACACTAGAGTCACTGCAAGTTAGTGGCAACAAGAGCACCATTAGATCACTGCAAGTTAGTGGCACCATAAGATCTTTGGATAAACTGAAATGATTGAACACGGATTTAAGTTGCAAAATAAAGTAGCATATAAGCTATTTCTCTAGAAAAGTAACTAATTTACGCAAAATAATCAAAATCATCAGCACAGGACCGCACTATTGTATTTTGCCATATTAAAATATCTGATCTAATGTTTTTTGTAAACTGAAATAAACCGGGAAATCAAAGGAAAAGAGATATGACAATATCAACTCATGACTTGTAAATTATGCTCACGTAAGAGTAATATGGAGGATCTGGTTTTGGTAGCACCATATAGAAGTTGACATTGCAAGACAGTATGGTCGGAAGTTGTTTGAGATTTCGTATTGTGTGTGGTGACTATACGCGTGCGTGTGTGTGTGGGGGGGGAGCCGATAGGCGTGGTTTTATGTATTTTGGAGTGTTTTTTAAAAATTCCGAATGGCTTTTGTGTTGGTTCATGTTTCTGACACATAATTAAGTTGAATAAGACGAGGCATCTAATACGGATACAACCAACTTCCGAATGTGTGATCACTTTCTTGCTAGAACTCTTAGTTGGCTTCTGAATGAGTAAGTTTCCATTTTCATATACATAGGATGAGCACACTAAATCTGTTAACTTAAAATTAATTTAAAATAAAATTTAAACAGGAAACGAAAATTATTTTATAAAACGATTTAATGTGTACATAATTAACCATACAGTATATCTAAGAATCTTATATCAAAATTGCAAATATCCATTATCAATGGTGACACATGTTGAATAATAATGTAATGTGATTCAAAAAATGTACAGTGTGTATGAAATGCTGCAAATGTTAAAGGCCAATGATCAATATAATTTGTTCAATTGAAGTTCTGTTATCGAAATGATTCATTTATCTCTTTTATGCAATATAATTATTGTATTTTAGTTTGGTTTCGCCACATATTCTTCGTCGTTTATTAAGTGGCCTTTGCAGTTACAACGGAGCCTTCAACTTAATAAGATAATTCATCTACCCTATACAATTCTGTCATTATCATCATTCATACTTTACGTCACTTTTTATGCTGCATAAAGCAGCATTCCCCCGAACTTTATAACCTCTTCTTTGTAATCTGTTCTTTACCCCTGTTTCGAACTACATCATGTTTTATGGAGTTCAGCGCCGTCATGGTGTGCGGCTATGGACGTGTCATACTTTGTTACCGCGTAATCAGGTAAAAAAGAAATGAAACCGTTAAAAATATTTCAGGTTAAGCATCTTGCTTCTGTGCCGCTGAGTGATGTTTTTCTTCACTTCTGCAATGATAAACGTGGCTGTCGACTCTCGGAGCCCCTGCCGTCAGCTTGGGGAAGAAAGACAGAATGAATGGTTCAACTTCTAGAAATTTCTCGAGAAAAACCTCGCCCAAGGGCGCCAAGTTGTCACTCTTGGGAACTTGTACTACAAGATGCGAGCTCGGTGAGTATTACAAATCGATTCGAGATTAGCTAGGGTCCACAATCTCATTATTCAATACGAATGTTGCTCTATTTGTCAATGAGAAATTTGTCCTTCTTTTTTCGGATTATGGGAAGAAACAGAAACTACATGGGAACAGAATATCAAATTAAAAAGACGTACTGGAGCCCGGATCTATTTTATTCTATTCCGACCTATTTAAACAGTATTAATGTATCTGTTCAGAGCATGCATGTCAGGTATGTTAGTGTTTTTCCGCAAATGTGTATTCCCTGAATGATGTTTCCTTATGTACTTCATTGCTTGTGGTTCAGAGAGAAAAAATATTGCAAATGTTAGTTTAATAAAATAAATTCAGAAATATTTCGAAACAAATACAAAAAAATCATAAAATTGAGCATCGTATACACTGGACTGCACTCAACAACGATAGATTGACTAATCGTTGGGACGAATGATGATGCAGTTTAGCCATATCTACTTTTCTACTCATTTTATTTAATTGTCTCAAGAAAGTAGGATATAACCGACAAAAGTCCATTCACAGTGCAAGTCAGTTTAAGGGTATCCATGATATGTAAATTTGGTGAACATATTGAAAGTAAAGAGAGAAAGGATGAGCAATTTGAATAGTACATGGTGCATTTAATACTGTATTGTACATGAAAACGAAACATACAACGAAGTAAAAATATAAATAAATAGTACACCAATACAATAATAAAACACTTAGTGAATACATGAAGTCCAACAGCTTCGGCCAAATCAGGGAAATGCAGAAAATAAATGTAAGTATGGAGTAACAAAAAAAAATGTTAACAATGTCCGGCATTCGTGTTATTCCATTTAAACCAATTAAATCACTTCTATATGAAAAATAAAAGAAAATTTCAAGTGAGATACTGGAAAACATTTCATCGCCACAAGTGCGACCCACGGATCTTTCCCGACCAGCTCAACGCATTTCCCATTCTCCGATACTAGTGCCTAGAGCTGGTTGCTGAAAGAGGATGCATACGACCACGTACACTTCCAGTCGCCTAGCTGCAGACTTTTTCCTCCCTTCTTGGTCTCTCCCGCTCGCCCACGCCGCTGTCACTAGTCCGCCTCTTTCCTCCCCCCCCACTCCCCGTTCCACTATACGGTCCACCCACGCCTTTCGCTTCCCACCTCGCTGGTCTAGTTCTGGAGGCACCGTCGTGATCGTTCCTTCTTCCTAATAACCTAGAGCCACCACGCTCACGTATACCCCGCGCGCCACCACCCACCTCGTTTCAATCTAAACCTGTTCCACTGAAACTTTCGTGTAAAATGTTTGCCTTGCCGGTCTCTGAAAGTAGTGCTTTAGCCCTTTACTTTTATTTCACAATCATATTCGGTTAAGCAATTTGCATTTCACCTCCAACGGATATGCTCCTGAACTGCAGAAACATTCAGTAGACAACCTTAATACATTTTGTTATAGTGCAAGATCATTCCGGTGTTTAAATGGTACTAGCAGTATAGCAAATATAACGCTATGAATTCACCCCACCCAGTGATCGCCGTTTTACTGCAATAAATTTGCAGAATTATTACAAACACGAATGTCCAAAAGTACGTTTCACAGTCGTATATGTCACTTGGGTTTAATAAAAGAAAACCTATAGAATATTTGTATGATTTTATCACGTATTAGTATGATAAGCAAGTTCTTAATCGAAGCGAAGAAAAATGTAAAAGAGAATTCTCATTATCGTTATTTATGTACCAAGGTTGAAAAGTAACTGTTTTTTAGAAAAGCTGTTTATCTCCCGAAGTGGAGCGTAATGGAACCTCTGGTGGTAATAAACAGAGCTCAAAAACCTCACTTTTTAGCCAAGGTCCACACAACTACGAGTATTATTACTTATCACTAACCATTTCGTGTTGTAGATTAAGAAATTAACAAATGCTGCTTTCAGAAATTATTGTCACGTGAAAGTAAGTAGTTGAATAGCTGGATTAATATTACTAATACATGCAATTCGAATTCTCATTATAGTAATTGTTTTAGCAACATTTAATTTGGTATTTCAAGTTATTCAGTATTAAAACTTAATGATTTAACATTCAAGTACAGTAATATCAAAGAAAAACAATAGTATTCAAAAACAGAAAGAGATATTTAATTTTCATATTTCGAAATAAAGTTCATTGAAATAAATACTCAAGGATAAATGTGTAAATTAAAAACCAATGAATTTGTTTCTCCCGTGACCATTGTTTCACTGAGCAGATGCTGTAATCTTTACAGGCTTAGCCCGCGAAAACATGATTTTGACCCAGTCCGTGAAAGTTCAAATACACCGACGCTAAATAGACAATTAGAAGGAGAGTGAACAAAGAATTAAAATATTTAATATGTTTGTGTAAATGTGGGAATTGAAAATTATCACACTATTTATTGCCCAGTTTGGACCACTTGATCGTACAAAGTAATTGAGTTATTAGTGCTAAAAAAATTTTATTTAGAAAATCTTTATTTAAAAATATACGAATGCGATATTGCATTAAGGAGATTTAGAAAATGAAGCCCAACTAATAAACTATAAATCATCACTTTAGAACAAATAAAAACTATTTTTCAATGATAATTGATTTTAATATATCAGAGATTTTCTATTGTATTTTTTTGAATTCCTTTCAATTTTGGATTATTGGTGACTAGATTTGACGGTCGCATACTTTACTGTTCTGATGCGTAGCAAAGCCTATCCGTATTATGCTGTAGAAATGTAAGGAGTCAAACTTTCTGATATTGATGCATGGAACTCAAAAACAATCAATCAGAGATGCGTACTATGTTTTGTGAAGCCACTCACATCAACAAAATTTTCATTTTATGATTCTACATCGTTTTTCCACGCTATTACATTCGATTTAGCAAAATTAATTTATCACAACTTTTGTTTGTCATAACATCTGTTCTCGTTTAGTATTTTTGCTACAGCTTTAATAACTGTCATCTGTTTCGAGCAAAAATTGACCTATTAAGGAAAGAAAATAAGTTTTAAGAACAAATTCTTGAGTATTTTTTTCTGTTATTAAGAGATCTAACAAGAGATTAATAATATGCTCCTTAGTTGCAAAACATTAGTCTTATCTTGGATTGTTGAATCGTTCAGATAAACCAGTTTCATAACTCTCTTGAGTTTAGTAAAAGGCTCGAGAGAACAGTGATTCGCGGTTTGCTTTCGCTGGGAAAGGTATGTAAATCTGAAGATAATTGCTATCTCGTCCTATTATGAAAGATCAAAGGGTTCAATTAACTAAGGTATTAATCTGATGAAATAAATTGAGCCGTAAACTACTTGGACAGGTGATATATTGCGTTGATTTGGTCTCGAAATGTTCTTAAATAGGAGTTGCTTCACGACCACACAAGAAATCGGATACTACAATATTTCACGTTAAGCGCAAGAAAGAAGAAACAAATGAATTCTAGAATTTCAATGGGTACGAACTCTAATGCTTTTCCCACTATTAAAACTGTCTGCTTAAGTTTTCGAATAAAAATGAAATAATTACAAATAAGAAAAACCTGTTCCAAAAGAATGCTAAAATGTTTAGTTTCTCCGCTTGATTAATTACATCAATTTACACTGTGTAGTTTATATCTGCTAATAATTCTTTACAGTTATGAAATACTCATGAACCTTTGAGGACATACGAGGCAAATGTTACGTACACTTATACAAATTAGAATTTTTTAAATTGAAGTCAGTTTCGTAATAAGTATCACTAAGTCACAAGGTCTCAACAATGTCTGGATATCTATGAACTACTAACATCTGTTCTATAATAATTATTAGTAGTACTCAATTGTCTCATAATACATACCACTTTAACAATACTTTTTTCTATAGGATAACTTTTCAAATTATAGTTATAAATACAAAATTGTATTTATACATAATTACATACAAAATATTTAATATATAATGAAATAGCATTTAAATTCTGGAATGAATAATGTTTGTTAGTCTTCGAACACCCAAGTCCTGTGTACAGTCTACTTCATATCCTTTGTTGTTAACAAAAAATATTATCAACTGGCATGCAATCCGTAAGTCTGAGAACCAATGTAGGTGTTCAAAAATGTCAGCGGTCTATTGAACACACTCTGCCTTCACTTCCAGTTCTATTTTTCGATTAGAAAAGTTTATAATGTCTTGAAGAAAAGAGTTAAACGCGGATCTCTCATTCAGAATCCGTTTCCTTATGATAGATTAGTAATTAAATTCGCCGGTATAATCCTTTCCCGTCATGAAAGTTTGTATAGATTACAATCGGTAGATATGCAGTGAATGTCAACCACGAGAGTTGGGGCGTGAGTCATGACAACTATTTTCCCCCTTTTTTGGGAGAATAAGCCGCGCATTTAAGTTTAGGTTTAGCGCACTTAAATTTAGGTTTGCTCGATTGTTAAGATAAATCATTGCTCACAATGTACAGTAAGATCAATTATTGATGTTGTTTCGCAGTCGTTTAAAGCATTAATAATTGTAATCATTCAAGAAGCAAACCGTGCTAAGACGTGTATTGTTTACCTTATTTATCATCAGTAAAAGCCCACAAATTATTATGTTAATTAAAACACGCATTAAGCTAAGAGAATGCTTTTCAACTTGTCAATTGCATCATTTTATAACCTTAAATTTTCTTTCCACACCTTCTCTTCACGTTCCTAAATTTACAAGCATGTAAATACTTCGTTTTCGCCCAGAGCCTCCTGGAACGCGCGCTATGACGCCGCCGCCGCTCCGTGGCGACACGGGGCCTTGGTCAGCAGGCCATGATTAATCCCCGCGACTCGAGGGACCTGACCGCGGGTAAAAGTAAGGCGAGATTCAAGCCTCCAAGGACTTCACGCCACCTCCCGTGCGTTCATGCCTCCTGCCCACGTGTCATTGGCACATGTGCCACGTGGCACCACGTGAAACACAATCAATCATGTCTTGCTTTTCCCTTGTACATACCTGCGTGTTCTTGGCGGCAGTGAATATGTTGCTACCTTGAAAATATTGTTACCTGTTACGCACAAAATAAAGATGAATGACCCCTCCCTCCCAACACAACGATATTAAGAATGCAATTAAGTAGACATATTGGACCTGCTGGACCTGCATAAACGTACTATCTTTATAAAATCACTGTTGAAAATGAAAATTGCTTCAAGCTTGATTTTAACTTCGCGCACCGCATCATACACTTTCACATTATACATCCGGAATTCTGTGTGAGAACATATTATAATATTAGTAAAGCCTTTACATTAAATTTCACCGCATTTTAATACAATAGGTTTACTAGGATAAGTAGGGTAAGGGGGAAGGATGTTTTAAACGTGCAATGTGAGCATTCTTGATGTGGAATTTCTCACATGGGTCTAGGCGCATAATTTTGAATAGCGGGCGCCAGGATAAAACAGCTTTTACAGAGAAGTAACTGCCCCGAATAGAATTCATCGAAAATATAATATTAATTAATTGTCACGCCAATTTGCAAATCCAATTGCTAATCGATCTATTGACATTGTGCGATTTTATCTTATATTATAAACATCAAAATTTCATATTGCAACTTCGGTCTACTGGAAATGGATAATGATAATTATATTCGGATATTTCTTCATGTGTAGTTTTAATACGCAAGTTTTATAGTAATTTAAAACGAGTATCTCAACTGAAGAATAACCCAGGTTTTAAAATGTATTCTAATTATGTGTGTGTTTATATAAGTCGTATGCTATCCCAAAGTCCTTAAAATAAGAATCTTTATTATTCCAGTTGCTTGTTTGTGTTATCAAATGGTGGTTCAGAGGGTATCAAATCCGATAGTTCACCGTCCACCTTCTTCCGTGTACTATCGAACCCAATAGTTTACAGTCATTTGTTAACGTCCTGATTCTATAAAGAAACTCGCCAGAGGTGTGGGTCAGAGGTCGCAATACTTGTAAGCGGACCATTAAATCGAGCCCGCATTCTTGACAATGGAACAATGGCCGCTCTCACTCTCACACGATGCTCGATTGTCAGCGGCGTCGAAATCTGATAAATCGTCGAGGCTTGCTGCGCGATTAGATGCATCGATTGAGATATGCCATTGTTTCCAAACAGTGAACCTCCACTAGCTACGCTACGCAGATGTCTGAGTGAAGCAGACTCACGGACAGATAAGATTTGAATGACGGCTTCTTTATATTCTCTTGCCTAAAATGCGAAATATAATATTTATGGTTAAAATAAAGAATTGAGAGTTTACATATGACTGTGAGGGATGGTTCGCAAAATCACACCTTGGAAGGTACTGAGAGAGAATTATTCACATCAGGAATACCGGGAGAAAATAAGATTCAATAAAGTCCCCTCCCTAAAAAAAAGAAATGTAACCTAATTCGTAAAACATTGTTGGCTCAAAGCTAAGGAGGTATCTGGAATGTTTTCTGTAAATTACATTTCATTCAAACTCATTGTTCTTGTAAGTACTACAGATATATTACGCTATTTCTCTACTCGCGAATCAAAATGACATAGGATTGTAAATATTTTATCACGTTCACTGTCCTATGAACCATATGTGGATCACAAAATGTAACAGTCGATGGTTTTAATATACCCGTGAACCACATGTGGGTCACAGACGTTTACAACGTCTATGGCAAATATTTACGCGGAACTAGTCGTTGCTGCACAGATTTTGATTTGGACTTGCTAGGACGGTTATGTAATTTAAAATACACCCAGACGTGTGGAAAAATATTTTTATTTTTGAGAAAATTACAATAAAATTACTATGCATTATACATTATTATACATATTAAAATTATTATATTAGAAATTATTACAATAAAATTATTATTGTAAAGATATTTGGACGTGCGGATATATGTTGATGTTTGAATAGGGACTGAAAGCGTAAGTACATATATCAAACTCCTCTTAAATTTTACATAGAAAACGAGACTGCCAAGAAGAAGGCTGTTTAATAACATTTTGGACTTAGCAGAGGATAAGAGAGGGGAAAAAGGCGACCAGACCTTGAAAACCAAAAAACAGACCATAGTGACATTTTCTTGACTAAAAAGTGGAACAAAACAGGACTTACGCCTGAATTGCGATTGTTTGCTATGATTAAAAACAGAAGAAGAAGGTTCGTATTGTTGAATTTCTGGATATCGATATCTATAGCGATAGAGCATATACATGCTTAAATGACGCGACGGCTGATTTTCCCATTCTAAAACCACTAGTGAATCTCTCCCTTCTTGATTCCAACAGTCTAAGAAACATTCTTGTTACATGGTACATGAGCATAAAATCTACTCGCGCTCACTTTTTATAAACTATAGCAAACCCCAATGGAGTATTAATTTAAAATTCTTGACCGCACTTTATACCGATTAGTCAGTGTCACCAAAACGGGACATTTTGGAGTCCCGTTTTCCTTTCAAAAAGGAACAGGGAATCAAAAAAAGGACGTACCCGGCTAATACGGGTCGTCTAGTTCCCTTAGGGAAGGCCCAACGATATCTTTCAAAACCTCGAAACAAGGAAGCGCTCTAGTTCCAAAGTCGCGTTCAAGAACGATTGTTACGGTAGTAGGATGGCTGTCACGAAACGGTTTGAAGTTGCATGACATAACGATACTCATTATTCGTTCTAAGCCATAGACCAGAAGACAACGATTAAAAATGACAATTATGACCGCTTCTTGGAGAAGCAAACCCATGGAATTCCATGAGGTCATTGTACAGAGACCGGCAGCTTATTTGTAGAAGCACAGTCTCAGTTACTCCTAAGCGAGCGAGAGAGTTGTAATAGCACTTCTGATGGAGCCCCTGCTCAGTAGTACTGCGCGTTCTGGAGGCTCGGAAACAGGACACTATTCCTAAGTACGAGTATTACTGATCATAAACTACGTCTACACTTGACACCTAGCAAGTTCTACTACATTCCTATCCTTTACTCTTAAATTTCTAGCCATAAAATACCATTGCCGTACCCCATACATACAACGTTCCTAGATAAAACAGAGAAGAACATCCAGATTCCATTAAGAGTTCTGTAGATATAAGTGACGACATCCGCAAACAAAGCGTAATACAACAAACCGTGACTTGGGAAGAGAACACAGCCTTTCAGTGTTGATTCATTCTCCGTTTGTTTCATAGTTTATTCATGAGAGTAGTAATTGGGTGGATCGTAATGTCCATGTTTCGCATACGAGATCTCAATACATGAACACACTCGTATGAAGGTTTCAGGATGCTGCAGTTCCTTTCTCTCTCTTCCGACAAAGAAACTGTTCGTATAATGAATTCCCTGCGGCGAAATCGCTACGTGATTGCCGGCAGCATACGCTACTTCTACAGGAAGTGTTTAATTTCGGTTGATTAATAAAGATTAGAGCCAAGGGATTACATCTTGGTGATGAAATTACAAATTAGCATATACAATGAGAAATGAAAGAACAATCACTGTCTAAGCAGAAAGAAATAACTAATTTCTGCGGAGGAACTTCTAAAGACATTTTTCTTGCTTGCAAAATCAGGCACGTTAAAATGCAATGTAAAAAATTGTTCATCCAACTTCGAAATTTAAAAGAGTACTTGGAAGTAAAAAGAAATTCTAACACACACTTAGTATTTTAATTCGTCAAAAACATTGCGTTTTAATTCAATAGTAACTTTACATAGCAGTTCAAGGGTCATTTTCAAAATTTCAAAGATTTAAATAAAACTCGGATTTTCGCCATATTTATGCGCACAATTATTGTATGTGTTCACAATAGGCGCAAAAATTGACAAATGAAATAGGAATGAATATCACAAATTAAATGTAAACATTTACAAATTAATGGAAAATTGAAAATCCAATGTGGAATGAACCCCAAAAACTAAAAGATGCACTTCGAATCCGCAGGAATTTAATTCATTCTTCAAATCAAAAAATCCATCGTACAGTTTATGCACTAACGTTCGATTAAGGTGTCGCGCCAACTCGTTATTACTTTCTCACATATTACATATGTAGAAAAGATAAAAGTACCGTAATGATGATACTGATATGAAGTGAATTTTTGACAGAAGAACACTTATTGAGAGTCAGAGACGCCCAGAGAATACAGGGGCCTGGGGCAGTCGATACAAAGGGGCGCCTTATTTGAAACAAAAGTCCCCCTCTCCAAATTCATTAACAGAATTCACTTCTCCATGCATTAAAAATAACTTATAGCGTTAAATCTAGATTAGAGATAAGGATGTTTTTCATTTCTTTTGAATGAAAAAAAATTCGGGGCACCAATTAAATCGGTGAATAAATCTAGGTATGTAGTAAATTACTTCCTCTAAATTTGCTGTTTAGTCAGAATACATATTTTTGTGGGTTCTTGACTCCGAAAGACATGTTTACAGCAAAACATCTGTCTGTAAACAAATCTAGTTGTAAAAGCTGGCAAGATTTTCCGCCACCAAAATTGATATTAATACGTAAGTATGGCGATACTACTAATATTATATATATATATATATATATATATATATATATATATAATATTATATAAATATCTTCTTAAATAAATTTATAGATTCAAATGATTGTGGCCAATTTGACATCTTTATAAGTGTATTTCACTTTTCTTATAAGTAATTTAAACATAAATTTGGAGAAAGATTAGAGAACATTTGGAAAATGTCCAAGGGACTTCATGTAAAGAATTCCCAAACTTTCAAAAATCTTTTCAAAATTGCAGTGCTTCGAGTCACGCAAGATCGATCGGGGAATATTCGTTTTGGGAAATATCGTATGAATAGTTTACGCACTGGTGTTGTTCACAGAGCGATGAATGGACAAACGTTTTGAAGAAATCTTCGATACCTACTTCCGTATTAGGGGACTTCAAAACGTTCCGTTAAAATCTCGAATCGGGTTTTCGCAGCATTACATAACTTTTTATTAGTATATAATTCCAAAGACACGTACGTATACGACAATGTAAATATGTTTCTCCCTTCTCGTTAAAACGAAAACACTGAAATAATTTTATAAAGTTTGGCAAGCAACCTGTCCACACTACTCGGGATTCGGCGAGCGGTTGCTCGGGATTCGCGGAATGCCGCATGTGTGGAGCCGCCTTGAGGAAGGAACAAGTTGCATTCAGAGTCCAAATGAAAGGGGTGGGAGGGAAAGCAGAAGGACCGCGGAGGAAGGTGGAAGAAATCCCGTGAATTGTCGCTGGGAAAAGAGGAGGTCGATATGTAAAGAATGGAGGCATGGGGATAAAGTGGGAGGAAAGCGGTGGGAAAGCGGAGGGAAGTTATGAGCAATGTGGAGGGAAGACGAAGAAAAGTAGAGAAGGTGGCGGGAAGGATGCAAGGTGGGGGAAAGGGAATGGGGAGGACAAGTGGAAGAAAGGCGGACGGAAGTCGGATAAAAGAGAAGCGAGAACCATGCGGAAATTTTCAAAATTTTCTCAAAAATGGCTTCTATTTTTCTTTAAATTTCTCTTAAGAAATAAGAAGCGTAGGAAAAGGAGGGCGAGGTGGAGGAAAGGGAGGACGGAGGGCGTGGGGAAGACATGAGGAAGGTGGAGAGCAATCAGAAGCAAAGCTATGGGAAGGAGGAGGAAAGGTGCAAGAAAGGCGGAGGTAAATTGTGAAGTAGGTGAAGGGAAGATGGAGGGATGGCGGAGGAAAGAAGGAGAAGGAGAAACCAATGAAAGTCGGGAAGAGCGGCATAGAAACGGGGGAGGAGAAACAGAAAAAAGTCGGAAATAGCGGCGGTGGAAAGGCAGGATGAGAGGCGCAAGGAAGGCGGAGAATCGTCAGAGGGAACACAAAGGGAAGGAGAAAAGGGGAGGAAACGCGCAGGAAACGTGGCGTGAAGGCATCCACAATGCAGGAGGAAGGCGTGAGGAAAGGGGAGGGAAGACAAAAGGAAGACGGAGAAAACAGGGAGAAGAGGTGCAGGATGGGCGGCGAGAAGGCGCAGGCACTGCACAAGCAAGGCGTGAGGAAAGGGGAGGGAAGACGGAGAAAACAGGGAGGAGAAGCGGAGATGAGGTGCAGGGAAGGCGCACACAACGCAGAAGGGAAGGCGTGCGGAAGGGGAGAGAAGGCGGCGCGCCGGAGCAGGAGCCGGGAACCGGTCTGAGGCGCGGGCGCGAGGGCAGACCTCTGACCGCGGGGCAGGCGCCACCTCCCCCTCGGCGCCGAGCGGGGCTCAAGAACGCCGCACCACGCCACTCGC
>BOPP01000063.1:3753220-3847244 GCA_017312745.1 Gryllus bimaculatus
CGCGCCCCGCGGGGGGGAGGGGGTGGCCATTGTGGGGGGAGGAGAGTGCAAGAAAGGAGGCGTCCCTGGGCGCTGGCCGCGCCGAGCTCGCCGGACGCAGCGTGTGAGGAGGGCGCGGCGGACGAGGAGGGGGAAGGATGCGCCGAGAGCCAGGACTGCCGGTTGGACGTGTGGTTGCTTATGGATCAGAGCACTCTCAGACCGTGCTTGGTTGACTTTAGTTATGTGCGGTGTTCCCAATACGGTCCAAAGAGAGCCTCAGAGAATAAAACAACCAATATAATTGTTTTCATCATATACACAATCCAATCTTTCCTTGTGTCTAGTTTGCCATTTACTTGAGTACTCCATAAGAGTGCCTTGGTGATATAGATTTTCTGAGTTTCAGCAACCCTAAAAACGTCACAGACAACTTGTAAGAAGAGGTTAAGAACGAAAATATTATTATTTATTTTCAGCAAACAACACTGATGCCATCCTTTCTTGTTTTCTAGTTCTTGACGCGAATAGGATTTGGAGCACTCCAAAGAGTTTAGTTGACATACCATTTAAGTCGCCAGGTAAGACCCAAACTCGGCGTCTCACAGCCAACTTGGTAAAAGAAGAAACGAAATATATTATTTCATAAATACGGATCCAACTTTCTGTCTCTGGTTCTTGTCGAATGTGGATTGGAGCATTCATTCCAAAGAGTTCTCTGCTGAAATAGATTTTCGAGTTGTGCGGTTATCATCAAACGTTATCGAGGGACAGAACTTGGAAATGAATATTAACAAAAAATTTTTTTGTCAATCACACATTCATTTCTCATGCTTCTGATTTCTTATTCGGATGCTCGGGCAGTCCTTCAAATTCATTGGTATTAAATATTCGATTGCCGGCGATTCAAACGGCCCTACAGAGACAAAATTTTGAAGAAGAATTATTCTTACACACGCCAATTTTCAAGTCTTCAGAGACAGGAAGATACTATGCAGACTCGGGCCATGGGAGATGGACTGTGGGTTTGAAGAATGCAGCAACACAAAAAAAAGTTCTCACAATAAAACAATTAAAACAGTTTGTTATAGGACTGAAAAAGCAAGTATTTGAGTGTGTTTTCAACCATATTCTCATACGATACCTATAATTAAATGTTCATATGCAGTGAGGGCCTCTGATTTCCACACCGCTGACACGCGACAGCAAGGTTTCAGAGAGCCCGGCCACATTAAATATTGGCTATATTCGTGTCGCGTTATGGAACAAAGGAACTTTTTTGGTATTCTCTCGTATGAAAGAAACTTGATAAGATTAATAAAAAGTGCTGTCCGTACGAAAGCATATTTCTACCTTAAGATCTTTTCTGATTATTCAGTTTTGCGGAACGTTTGTGTTCCGCCCAGAGATGCAAGAAAGCCTGATCTTTTATAGTTACGCTTATCGGAAAGATCTAAGTTAAAAATAATACTGTGTTTATATGTGGACAACACTTTTATTTTTACTTAACATTATTCGATAAGTATCTATCTACCGGTGATAGTAATTAAATAGACTGTATATTTCTGTCTACTGTACTATGTTCAACATTTATGGACACATGCTACATATACAAATAAGTAACTTGCTTTGTTATTGCAGTGTTCATGACAGACGGTTTGTTAAAATAAATTTAATTGTTGTAAGCTATACGAGAATATTTATTAGTTGGTCTTGCAATCATTGTTGTGCTACGTTTTTGAAAAATCTGTTGTGGGTTTTATTCAGCTGCGTAATTTAATAGTTCATTGACATTGTAGCTGTTCGTTCAATTTCCTTGAGATTGATAAGTGATTTTAATAGTGCCTTCGGGTGCGTAGGAAAAAGTTTGGAAATACCAGAGTTAAAAGAAACCGTAATTAGGGTGTACTAGATTTATTTTTGAAAAATGAGGCAGTTTAGTATTTCTCATGGTCGCTAGAACTGAGGATTGTAACACTGGATTATTAATATTCATTACATACGTCTAGAATTAATATTTTTACAAATTCATAACACGATCCAAGGCTAATTTATGTTTTTCATCTTCTCATCTGACCGCAACATGTAAGATTATTACGAGGAATCCTCTCTATCATATATATGTTATAAAACTTGGGATATTGTACGGATCACGTAGTTATTGTTTAAAAGAAAACTACCTAGAATCTGAAGAAAAGAAATCTCACACTCCATTAGCCAATAGAACCTGTAGCATTACAAATGAATTTCTTCTATACTCAACAGCTCGCGCCACGAACGATCTCAAGTACCTTAAGCTAAAATGTCTCTTCTTCGCCCTACATAACGACGTGCACAGTTGTGAAATCGAGTTAAGCAGGTCAACCTCGCGAAACATCAGAAAACGCCGAGACAGACTCGCCACCTTATGTCAACAATACGTATCTCTTAAGCCTCCATTAACACTTCAGTCTACTCGCTTCGTCACAGCAAGACCCACCAAGCAAACTCGTCTTCGATTCTCTATACTTCATCTGTATGGTGTCTTCTCCACCTTTTCAGGCTCGCGGGAGTCAAAGATACACCCATTCTAGCGTTCCAGATTATGCAAAGGGAATTGACTGTCGATATCTGAATGAATGTACATCAGATTCTTTCATATAGACGCATTGAGTCACGACATGTTAAAGAAGCTGAGAATGGAGAAAGTCCCGCACATCAAATATAGTAATTGTCGAACCGGACAAATGTTCTCCTTTCACCTAAGTATAATATCATGTACTAGATGTAGATGGCAATATCATGACAGACTATTTACCATATACTGTGCACATATCAATCACTGAAACGTTTTTCGCAATTCTCGCTCTTAAAGAAAGCACAAAATCAGGAACATCCCTTTTTAGCCCGGTACTAGAACCACTTTCAAGATGTTCAACAACTACGCAACACTCACCCTCACGAACACCCACGTCACCTAACTAAATTAACCCAAAAAAACCGCCACAACCATGATTTACTGCGCCATGACAGTCTCGAGGACAGCGCAAACATAAACAAGGCAGATTATCGACTCAGCGACACGAGCGGACTCAAAATATCACGTTTCAATACCTCTATATTAATTGGAGAGTTCATGAATATATTAGGCGCAGATGCGGTGTAATATCTCGATTGAGGCGCGGATAGCCGGCTCGCCGAGCTGACGCTCGCCTCCCAGCCTCCTGCGGAGCGGAAGTTGAAGGGACAGTACTCGCGCCGAGAGAGGGGCACGCCGCTTGCAGCCAGGCCGCACTCCGCACAAGCGGCCATACCTCACGCCGAGGAGCGCGCGGGGATGCTCGCAAAGATAACCGCACAAGAGAGTTAACACTCTGCGAAGCACACATCAACCAAGTCAATACATATGCCGTAAGCAGCGTAGGGTAAGCGTAACCCATACACGATCTCTCAATTATCGCAACGTTTTAGTAAGACAATAATAACAACAATTAAGTTCCTTTACATTCTTAATTTCCTATTGACCAACTCTTCGTGCGAATGGCATGGTAGTAGCCTCGATAGACCCAACTCGCGAACTACCGAACCAACACAGTAGCAAACTATAATGCTATTTCGGTTGTTCTAAATCTCAATACTTTAATCTTGTTGGATCATCTGTATCGACTGTGTGATCGGCAGTTGCAGCAAAAAAGTGCAAAAAGAAACAAAAGAAAAGAAGGACGCCGAGGCGCACAAGTAAAAGAAAAACACGACACGCCGCGCCCGACCACGAACAACCCCAGCGGGACGAACATGAGCAGAAGGTAATCCAGAGAAAATTAATAAGCCGTTCCATGCTAAGACAGTAAAACTATAATACAATTCGGTGATATTACTCTCAGACAAAACAATAGACATAAACACAATGAGTATCCGGGACAGATTGCTACTAACCACGTACCTAGTCACATATATGTTTTCAATTCCAAACTCTGAGAAGCACGGGACAGATTCATAATTCGGGACGAAGAAACGTACTCTACACATAAATATATGAACTGTCTCCTCCACGTTGGGTTAGTTGTGAATGAGAGAGCAGTCTATCCAAGTGCTTACTCCGCTGCCTCGCGTCAACCTGCACCATCGTGAAACCAAGAACATAAAGTAACGTAGGTCAGTCGAGTGCTCATGGGCCAACCACTTCCTCCGTGCTCTCTCTTGCATATCGAGCACGAGGGAAGCACTATAGCAGACTCTCGAAAAAATTTAACAGCTAGCCTTAATCAATGTCAGCGCGCCTTATAATTTCCGGTGCTCCAGTCGCTCCGCCCGAATGGTAAAGAACGTTTTTGCCTAGAGCAAGCTAGCAACCGCAAAAAGCTCCAGACAATAGACTCATCAAATAGTGACTCATTAACAAAAACAAGATGAGTATAAAATATTAATGTTTCTCTCGGATACTATCGCCAATGGTTTGTTATAGAGGATGAACACATAAACATGCCAACAACTCGCCAACTAAGATGACGTCACCAAAAAAAATAGAATGCTCAAAATTGATCTGTTAGCCCTCATTATTGTCATATTACCAGGCGTTAGAATACATACTCTACTAATATAATCGTTTATTACCTACGCTGCTTAAGCGCGCAGATTGTTCTCTACTTAAAACTCAAAACCGCAGACCAAAACCACCAACCAGGACTATATGAGTATCAATTAGAATGTGCTGGCTTCGCGATGAAACCTTGCGGCGTCACCTACCGGCTCATTCCACCGGCGGCCCTCTGCGCGCCAGCTCGCAGTGGCGCCGACAACCAGGACGAGCGGCGCTGCCAGCGGCTGCACAACACTTCCTCGGCCAAAAACGCTAAAGAAACTCTCGAAGCACCTCCGCACGCAACGCACAACTAGGGGCACTCTCCACACGCCGAGCAATAATCGCGCCTCGAAAACAGTACGATTGCCTGATAGTACAAGATCTGGACACGAAGAATCACTCATATCTCATGAAATCTCCATGAAGGTTATTCTCAAGAAAAAATATGCCTCACCGCCGGAAAAGCATGGTAAATACTATCTAGTAATCTAGCCTTATGATAGAGTTCCGTCGCGCGAAAAAGATGACAAAGGGGGAAAAACTCGTCCCTATATCAAAGCCAATAATATTCATGCTGTTGTTTATATTCTATTTATAAAAAATACTAGAGACTGGTTGTTCATAGCTGAGAGTCATTGGTATATTGTGACATGTGAACTAGTTGCTGTTACCGAAGTAGACGAGGTGTTCATTCACTGTTTTAATATTCTACTTTAAGACCCATCTCAACCGATAGGCATACGTCTATAACAAGTGAGAATCATTTAAATAGACATAATGTCATCGACTATCTTGAGCATCAAAAGCTGACTGCAAGTATACTCCTAGTGAACCCATGGACGAGACCAATGTACGCAGAAATAACGTACTTCTCTCGCGTCCTTTCTCATACATATGGTAACATATACGGGTGATCAGCAGTGATCAGAGATAAGCGAGGAAATGCTAAACAAATTCAGAATCGACAGTACATCATTCAGTATCAAAAATTGATGCAGCATTAGCGATAGAAGAGGTGAAGATTGCCGTACTTAGACGTGTCCGCGGCAACCGGAAAAAGCAGATAAGACGAGAGCGTCAATACAGGGAATAGAAGGAATGAGAGTCGGGGGTAAAAGACCATATAGATGACTAAACTGAAACCTGAGAAAACACTGACAGTAAGGTTAAATATGTCAAAGAGGGATACGTAATTGGAAGTAATGAAAAATGCAATGGATTCTCGGTTTTGAAGAAATTCGCAGACACTGCTACGAAATACATTACAACATACCTCATGCAGGGCACATAAATAGTAAAGGCAAAGTGAAGAACAGATTAACATTGATTTACGATCATTCGACACTCGCGACTGGCCACTTGACAACGGAAACTAAAACTCTCTAATATATTTCAAGCAATTAGCTAGAGGATTCAATTCGCAACAGTAAATCAGATACCCTCACCTCACGTGGTGTCTCTCAAACGGGAATGAACGGGATTCAGAGCAGTATCGGTTACAATCAGATAAATAAATATACCAATATAAAAACGGACGTTTATCACAAATTAAAAAAGATCTCGAAATTATGTATACCATCTCAAAAGAGAGACGATGGAGAGATTCGTACAACAAAAATAAAAAGAGAATACTAAAGACATTGAGAGATGCGTGTTATCAAAGGAAGTTTGTAACAAAATAATAAGTATCTCGCTAATACGGTAATGAACTAAATGCTTAAAGCGTAAAATCCAGATAGGCATACCAAATCTGGTGTTGGAACGAAACTGGAGAATAACTAGAGCTTGCCCTCATTTCTATGAATAAAATATAACGTACACCTGATACGGTATATTTATACTAAATAACTGCGCTGTTACAACTCGTGTTTGAACCATCGACGCACGAACAACGCGCACCTGAGTTAAAAATCCACAGACACAATGCCTTAGTATCAAAATACGCGTCAAAAGACAGATAATAAATACAACGAATACACATACTAGACGTGCAATGATGACAAATACTACAACTGTCACGCAATGATGAGAAAGCTCGCACCACCACTAAATGATTTCTCAAAAGTAGCTATTCAACCACCAATCAGATTCGAGGTTCACGAGACAACATACAACTCGCACCAATGTTGCGTCACTGGGTCTACATATTATCAGCAAAGGAACTTTGAGATAGTATATAAAAATAAGAAGCTTCTTCCATCGAACTCACCCTTGTTCCATGTTGAACAATATGCGCCATGACGTTACTCTACCTCTAAATGGTCTCAGTGTTTGCATAAATGCTCTCAAAGAATCATTACCGTATCAGAAGAATTTACTTATTTTTATCAACAGGACTGAGGTAATAGCCTACGGGGCGCCCACGCGGCCAACGCCTGTACGCAGGGAAATGCCGCGCCGGGCGCATCGGGGGAGGGGCGGTGCGAAAAATAATGTCTACGTAGTATGGAAGTTGTTAGAAGATCCCAAATAACTCAAAACAGAGTATATTTTAAAAAAAAAAAGCGAAAGTATAAAGTATTTATCACAGCTAAGACAGAGCGAGGCCCACCACCAACGTGTACACTATCAAAGCGGGAATCAGAGAGCCGTCTTATTGGACGAAGTCGTCTGGCAGCGAGCGACAACCGATCGACATACAGCAAATGAAACCCTGGGAGATGATGACCGAAAACATTCTGTTAAGCGTTTAAAAAATTCGTCCATTTCCGGACTAACCCGGGGAGCAGCACATATGTAGAATTAGTAAGGGTATAGAGAAGTAAGAAGTTCTTTCATGAGCGAGGCATGAACTGAGCTGCCAAAAAAGAGAAGAGTTCTGTGTCCACTAAAAGGAAGACACAACGACGGTACTAGATGCCACCACGCTATTATAACATGGTGGCCCGGACTCCTTCCTTAGAACCACGCTTGGTCCAGGTAGTGCAGGCCCGAGGTGTAGGGAAATTACCAGGCCTAAGTGCATAAGCATGAAGCAGAATTTCTCTAGGTATGGGCTAGTACCGGTGATGCGAGAATAAGGTTGAGAAAGACACAACTCACAATACTTGCCTAGAGGTTTTCAGTCTTAAGACGAGAAATCGATGGGATGTTCAGGAGTCGTAGAGCTGGTATTTTAGAGTTATGTTTTGATGCTTAGAAAGGAAACAGGAGCGGAATGTGAGGCTAAGAGGCAGTGTTGCCTGCGGCATATGCCTACTGGTCCAAAGACGCCACGCGTCGCTAGCTACAGGCGGATTGGCGCCGGAGTAATGTGGCATGAAAAGGTATATGACTCATCGTTCCTGTAGGGTCTCATTAAATCCCACTTATTGAGGAAAAAACACAAATTGGCGGTCGTTGATAATTCTTCAGCCTTTTCAAAAATATAATGTGCTCCCTAGGCCCCGTTTGAATCCGCCGGACCCGATGCGGAAAGGAAGCTGGGTTATTTGGGAAGAGAGTTACCAGATCGGGTGTGGAATAGGAAGGTTGGAGGGGACTCAAGCCCGAGTTGGAGCGGGACCCAGATAGGACCCAGGGCAACAACATAGCCCCGACCAGGGAAGAGCCACACAAGGGGAAAGACCGGAGAAGGAAGAACCCAGAACACCGAAAGACGAAGAAAAAAAGAGGGGCACCACAAGGAACAGAAGCAAGAACCAAACGGAAGGAGCCAAAGACAAAAAAAAAGAAAAGGAAAGAAATAAGGAAGGACAGAGAAAGAAACAATGGAAACAGTGTTTGGATTGGAAAAAAAACCACCTTTTGTGTAACCAAATATCTTAAAAACTCTTATTCAATCTACAAAGATAGATTAAGATTCCAGTAAGGGCCAAGAAATTGAGATAAAAAAAGGGCAATACTGAGAATGGTGTAGTATAAGAAAGAATTTAAGAGTGCTCAAAGAAATACACATATAGAAGAAGAAACAAGGAGACTGGATAAATGATTGGATTCTGTATTTGAATGGAAAAGAGAAATAAGATTAAAAGTAGTTACTCTAAGTTTCAAATTGAAGATTATGATAAAAAATGGAGCTATGGAGCATAAGTGAAAGTTTGAGGAAAAGGGTTACTTGGAAAGACCTATAAATGATGATATAAATAAAAATAATATTGGGTGTAAAATAACAGGCATTTACCAGCGCAAAAGCACAAAGTAGAAACAAGAAAGAGGTGAATGTGAAAATATAGCTTGTGATATGATGAAATAATATATTGATTTCCTAATTTACCTACCTATTTAAAAAGAAGAAGTGATTAGCATACGAAAAACGGTGTGTGTAGCCGTGATGGAGAAGCATAATGTACCTAATTATTAAAAAGGATTAAGCCCTATATATGGATCAAGAATAGACTAAAGTAATATGGGAAAGAAAGTAGGAACATGGAATAAGAGAGAACCGACACATGTGTGAAATATACGTAGACCGAACCAGGATATAATAGATGTGTGCGAAATGATTATCCTGGAAGGAATATGATTTGAACAACGTTTGATATCACCAGAAAGACCTAGGGAGTGAAACTAAAGAAAAGGATATGCTGAAGGTGACCCTAACAATCGAATGTAACAATAATATACAACACAGATAAGCAGGGTCAACCACACAACAACAGGAGACACAAGTCGATGGCCGTCCGTAAGGAAACCGACAAACACATACAAACGCCTGGAGAATAAGCCGAAGCACTCCTACGAAACACCAGATGAGTAGAGGCGATCAGAAGTCGAAAAGGAAAGGGAAGACCAATAATTAGATTGACACATACATACAAATCGACTGAGGAGAGGGTGAAGAAAGAACAGGAAAATGCCAAAGAAAAATCAACACAAGGAGGTTTAAAACCAAACAGAGAGATGAAAGTAAACAGAACCAAATTAAGTATTACGAACGGACCGAGCAATTGACCGTATGCCAACAGGACGAAGGACCGCCGGGGGGGCAAAGAGAAAGACATGGAATCACCAAGGACTACCAAGATTAAAGGAAGAAATGTACAACATAGGGTAGAGAATCAAGAAATAGGAGGAAACAAGTTCAAGGAGAGTTTTCAAGAAAATTGAGCTTCAGTTAGTTGTGTGCTAATTTGCTTTATGATATTGTTGAAATTTTTGTTTTTTTTTTGTTTTGTTTTGTTAATGCTTTGTTTTTTGTTGTTGTTAATGATTTTTTGTTTTTGTTGTTGTTAGTTGATTCTGTTTTTGTTATTTCTTGTTAATGTATGCCTGGTTTTGTTGTTTTTGATGTAGACATTATGTTGCATGATGCTATTTGTTGAGGTGGTTTATATTGTTGACTGCTGATGTTGTTTCCTATGGTTTTTAACAGAAATTGATCTCTAGAACACATAATAAGGATGGGATATATTTATGGAAATAAATAATTAATGTTAGTAGAGTAGGAAGATTACCGGTGTAGCATTTAACATAGGGGTAATTCTTGGTAAGATTAAATCGGGTTAGTTGAAGACGCAGCGAAGTAAGAGTGGTGTTTTTAACAAATGTAAGAGAGATAGAATAAATCGAATAGTTACAATGATATTTACCAACAGAGTGTGAGGTAGGAAATAGGGATAAATTAAAAAATGAGAGTGCAGATGACGAATTTGACTATTAAAATTACATTATTGAATTAGATAATACCCATCAAGAACCGATCACAGAGATGACAGCGTGGGGGGAGAATCACACACCAGAAGAATAAGAAAACTGCAAGATTGAAATTTCTTAAATAACAATGAAAGATTATATTTTTGTTTGAAAAGAATGTAAAGTTAATGTATACATATAATGAACACAGGATGTACAGAAAAGCAGATATAATTTAATGATAGGAATATTGCGAAGCGGGAATTAGGAAACATACACAAGTGAGAAAAGAAACGTAATGTTATGAATAAATTTATTATAAGTTGAATATTAAATAATTATGTAAAAATTAGAGGAGATGGAAATACAAAAAATTAAAAATGAAATGAGCAAGGACCGGGTAAACAAAGAACACGCGAAAGACCAAAAGAAAATTAAAAAAAGAAATATAAATTAAAGAGTGGGGAATCATCAGAAGAATAAAGAGTACATATTGTAACATGTATTCAAAAAATTAAAAAATTTGGAGATTATCCAAGAAGTATGTATCGAGAAACAGATTGAAGGATAAAATTTGAAAAGAAGAGGCGAAGTATAGTGTGGTAAAAATCTGTCCGACTGAGGACTTTGGTGACAGGTTTAAAAAGCACAGAACAAGGAAACAATGCGAGTTGTCAAGGTGAATTGTATAGAGAAGGACCTTTTATGTAGAGATTTTAGAGAAGACCACAACCAGACAACTGGAAGAAGATTGCTCAGGATAGACCACTAGACAAGAGTTACAAAAAAGGGATGGAGGTGGAGGGTTAAAAGAATGCATAAGACCCAAGTGAAAAAAAATAGACAGCAAGAAGAGAAAAGATAATTTATATGAGAAAAGAAGGGATAGGTAAAATGAATACGATAGTTAAGTAAGAGAGACAACGATCAGATAACAGAAAACATGCAAAAGGTGTATATATGACCAGAGAGAAAAATCGTGTAAAACCCAACAGAGAACTTAATTTTTTAATTTACAGATCAAAAATAAAATAGAACAACAAAATAATATATAAATGAAGACAGAGAAAGAAGGAAAACAATTAGAATAAAATGTATACAGAAAGATTGAATGAAAATATGTGGACAAACGAATAGCGCACGGAACAAAGTAGGAATGCTTAAACAAGATAGGTAATAATACCAAAATAAAAATTAAAGAAAATAATACAAAATAATTTTTATGGATTGTTGCGCGAATGAAGTAACCTGTAGACGATATTAAACAGAGTCCCGTACAGAGTATGTTATGGTCATATTGATTGTATCAAATTAATATTACTTAAAAATATCTTATGATAAGAAGGTAGTATTGGCACCGATTTTGTAAATGAATCATCCAAGAATCAGGTTGGTAAGTTTGGGTTAAACCAATTTATAAGTGACAAAGAAGGTAAATTAGGAAACCAAAAGGCAGATAAATAAGAATAAAAAATAAGATAGTTAAGGGAGTTATCAGATGGAAAGAGACCAGGTAGAAAGACAACGTAGGAAGACGAAAAAAAAAGACCATAGAGTAACACACACGAAGAGCGGGGATGAGAAAAGGCAAATTTACCAGATAGATGGAACACAGACCAACCAGGATTTGTTACTCAAGCAAAAGAAAGCCAGCCTCAGAATGAAAAGAGAGTTAGTGACTAAAAGACAAGAGGAACATATGAGAGAACAGATCGGTTGATATAACCCCATCATAAGACTCAGACATAACCTATAAATGAAAATTAGAAGAGGAAAAACCAAAAACAGACACATACAAAAATATCTAAATAAAAAACCAGTTACGCATATACCCAAACTATACAATTTAGCGTGAAGTGAGTTCGAAACAATCAAAAAGCTGAAGGACATAACCATAAAAAACAAAAAAATATATCTAATAAATACGAAAACAAAAAGCATAAGCAAAACGAGCACAAAGGAAGAATAAATTGCGAGAGAATGGGACAGATGGACGAGAGCGAAAACCGTCGATGAACACACTGAACAAACTAGATGATGAACATACATGGAGAAGGAGAAAAGAAAGGGAAAAAAAAGGAGGTAATTTCTTTTTTAAATAAGATAAATAATATTTATATTACTTATTGATTAATTATTTTAGTAAAAAATTGTCCTTTAGGGTATAGATTATATTAAAAATACTAAATAAAATATGAGGGGGAATTAGTATAACTTAAAATATTACTGAAATGTGTTAAGGACATGTGTTGATTTTGGAGATACATAAAAGATATTGAAATAAAACAATAAGTTGTAAATGGAAAAATAATATTGAACATTTGTAAAATATTTATAGATATGGGAGAAAAGTTTAAAAATATACCAGGAGGATGTAAGAGATATTTGGTAAGGTGTGATTTTAATTAGACGGAAAGGTAGTTAACTGTTTTTACTAGTTGAAAAGATAGTATAAGCAAGGAGAAGAGAAGGGAAATATGAATTTATCATGAGAGATGACAGTATAAAGGATTTTAAAGTAGAGAATACAAAAGACGCACAAGGTTGGTTGATAGCATGCATGATAACTGACTGATGTAAAAAATTAAAAAGAAATGAATTGACTAAAATGAAAAAATCTCAGATTGTATAGTTTTAACATCTATGAGTAACAACAGTAAGATTATTAACAGTATTGAAAAAGAAAAATTGTGTATAAACCTTTTCAGAAATATGACAATGGGTAGATAGTTTGGAAAAAAAAAATACAACGGAAAAGAATAACAATCGTTTGTAGATCAACAAAGAAAAATAGTGTTTCCATATTAACACATTAAAATAAGTAATTATAATGTATATAATCTAGTTTAATGGAAATAGGGGAGTGAAAATTTCCACTTAATTTTCAATTGGTGTATCGATTTGCTGTCTAAGATATAGCTTGTATAGAAGTATTTGTCAATCCTGTATGTCCTTTTTCCTTACAAAAGAGTAATATTGATGAGATTCTCTGAGGAATATAACTTAATGGCGAATCCTCTGTTCCCATTATTTTTTTTTCTGGTAGAAATGTAATCATTAGGTATTATGATTGCAACAGCTGACCCTATGATGATTGAAAGCAGTTTGTGCGTGTACAATCCGCTGGGGTGTGATTCAGTAGCATGTAACTTTGCAGGAGCGCTGCTTGGTCTCACTAGGGTTATGGAGTCCGAAAGGGTTATTTCGTGAGCGCCAGATCGTTAGATCTTGTCAATTTATTTACACAACGTGTTTATGCGTTCGCTATCCAAGTATTCTTCGGTTCGATAATCGATCGGCCCGCAATAATGTCTTGTGTTCTTGGGAAGTTGACGCAGGTAAGAACTTTCCTGAAGAGGGAGGAGAAGATTTCTTATAATCTACATTAAATTTATCTATCGGCCAACTCTGTCCGGGAGGGGATTAGTTAACGTGTAAGATTGTAGTGCAGTTTCGCAGTTACTTGTGATAAGGGTGTTACCACGCCAGGTGGTTACGGACTCTATTTCGCTTTTGTGGATTAAGAGGATTAAAGAGGTGGGTTCGCCCTCTAGTGAACTTCCTGCAGCTCTTCATCTCCCATGTTCTTCTTGTAACGTGTGGTTATTTTATTTGGTATTGAGGTATATCGGTAGAACCTTATCTTGCTTGTTAACCTTAATTTTCCTCGACGTGAAAATTTTTTCGTTTGAATGGAGGGTGGTTGTATGTTAGTTTGGGTATCCGAACATATTTCATGGTGGAATATGGGGACACCTGAGATCAATTGGTGTGTTGTCATTATGAGAATAGTTCAGGAAACTAACTTTTAATTTATACCTCCTAATGCAATTATCTTATGTATGTTTTCACGTATCATTTTAATTTTCTCTTTAATCGGAAAATTCTCTTTCTTAATGAAGCTTTTTTTTCATTCATAAAGTCGACCAATGGCATTCTTTCCTGAACAATATACAAATACAATTATCTTTCGCAAATCGGACGTATATCAAATGAGGCAATGATTTTTATGTGTGCTGATGATGATTTTAATCTTGGATATGTCAAAGTAAATATTGGAAAGCTTATATTTTGTGAATGTTATAATTGGGTAATAGAGGTAAATATTATAGTTTCTATGCTTATCTGTAAAAAATGTGGGTTATGATAATTATTGTAATTGAGTGTGTGGCGGAATTTTGGTGACCTGGTTCGCTTTGAATCAACCGAATAATACACGGACGACGAACGCCGACAGATACGATCTTGGTTGAATTAGTACTGTTATGACAATACCATCTCTTAAACTATTCCTTCTCGAGAGGGTTCCGAATCATTAGGTGCTTGAAATTGGGAGAAAGGTGGTGTGTGTCGGTGAAAAAATGAAAATATAAGCAGACGTGTTCTACGAATTCAACTTGCTCTTATCGGTGGAATCCAAGTACTACTGGGTGTTTTACACCTGTTATTTTATTCTGTTCTCCTTAGACGTTTGAAGAGAGACAAGAAATAAACAAATACATAACCGTATCTACCTGATATATTAGAAAAAAGGCAACATGATATACTATAAAATGTGCGTTGCTAATCAGTAAGTAAGATATCCCACATGAAACATGGAAATACAGACCGCGTTAATGGCGTAGCTGGGCGTTAGTAGACGACAGCTGACAATTCAAGTGGAGAGACGATTCTCATTAGTAGAGGTCATCATGCATGTAATACTTGCACATGATTATTCGCACCACTACATATCCAGCATCGACAGATTGAACAAATTGAAAAATGTCTTGTAGGACATTTTAAAGAATTTAAGAATTGTAATGCCAGACAAAATAAAATATATAAAAATATTTAACTACAAGAAGTTTGATCCCGTTGAGAAAATAATCTAGGTTAATAAGATAAGAAGAATATATCAACACTTTAATTATACAAGAAACGTACAATTTTCAATTGTCAAACTCCGAAAGAATTATAGAATGTTCTGAGCGTACATCAATCAGTTGCTTCAGTGGAAACACAAAAAAGTACACAGAAATTTGTTGTAATGTAAATAAATGTACACGAAATTACAAAATAAATAACTGGGGAAGGAGTAACATCATCATGATACATATGCTCACTCATCATCATAATAGTTTTGACTTACATAAAGGGAAATTTTAAGTGTGATGTTGTAACAATTAGGCGATCAAAGAGGTAGTTAATTCTGATTTAGCTGCGTATCTTTCCTGAGCAGACCCCTGGACTAAATGTAGTCAGTGTGGAATAAAAGTGCCCTACACCGGGAAGAATAAATAATGATACTCTCTACACTACATGGCTGCCAGAACTTGCTTCGTGGATATAAGTAGAAATATAACCAATTTTATTTACCTCATTTGAAGCGGGATGGCTAACAGCACCGCGAACCTGGCTTTGTCTTCTGTGTAGAAGAACTCCCACTTATATAAAGGATAAGAAGGCTGTCGAATACTTATCATCAAGACTCGAAAACGGTACAAGACAAATAGAGTTCAAGCGAAATCGGTATTGGTAATATACAAGATCGACGGAAATTCAATTTCACCAGAGGATCGAAAATAATGATGCTTTTTTTGATTAAAATATAGGACAAAGCCTCCAGCACACTCCCTGACCCCCTTGCAATACAAATACTAATATATGTCTACATATAGACGTAAAACTCTAAAAAAGAATTCCCCAGTAATTGGTCTTCTCCCGTACTGCTGCTGTTTGTAATATTAGAAGTAGTACCTATCATTTCAAGGTCCAGCGTTCGAACTCCCACATTGGAAATATACTGGTATATTCGTCCATTAACGTTGATAATAATGAATGTATAAAAGATACATGTAAATATGTAAAATTTAGTCTAAGGGTGAAATTTAATTGGTTTAAGTTTTGAGGAAGTCTTACTTTGATTTAAATTCAATTTTGGTTTTTGGTATCCTAATTATTATTAGATACAATTAATTTTCTAATATACGGAGTCGAGACACCAATTGGTGAATAATCGTCTGAAGGTTAGCTAATAAATTGAGGAGCCAGGCAGTGTGGGGAATCACTAGGTAAGGTCCTTGATGAATACTTTGCTTGGGTGAATGCACATCATCGATCTGACCTGGGCGGCGAGACAAGTGCTTTCTTGGTGAGAATTATATATATCGCATGATGAGTTAAGTCGTACATAATTTTCTAATGCTGTACATACGGTAGACTAGGTGGACGAATTTCAGGGCTCGGTTCTTTGCACTTAGAAATCTTGGCGGTTGGCTGTACTTCCCGCTCGGATTAGGGAAAGTGGTAACGGAATATAAGGAGATGAATTCTCCGTATGGTATAATCTAACGCATCCATCAGGTCGAGGAGATGAATGGCCGGTAGATAGATATACCGTCTTGAGTCAAACTAATGTGGAACACATTGCCGTATTTATTGTCGTTACTTACTATATCGGGTAATTGGCGTCTGCCGATACACGTACATTCCTGGCGGTGCCACTTAACTTTATAGCGACACATCAACACCTGTGGCGTGCAGGCGTATCCGAGGAGCACGTTATCGCACCTCGTAGACGAGCGGCAAACCGTAAGTGTGGTCTACAAGGCTAGACCTCGACCTTACTACAGAAGAAGTAAGGCGGAGATCTATACATCGTCACTACGAGGCTAAACGGTTGAGCTAATGAGACCTCTAGTTTGTTTATGTTGCCGTTCCGGGGCGTGAAAAATATGCACATGCAACGAAGAGTCGACGAGGACATATCATAATATTGCGGGCCTATTCTCCGACTTGCCTTCGCGTGCGAAAATCGTGCGATTGGACGAACACGGTATCGTGGAAGTCGGTTTGTGCCTTTTCCAATTCATGTGAGCAACAGTGATCGGAATCGCTGGGGAGCGCCCTTCCCGATACGTGAAACCGCTCCTGATGCCGCCGCCTCCCCTCCCGAGCACACAAGTGACTATCAGTGTCGGCCGCGCTTCTCGCGGAAGCATCCGGACTATCAGCGACGAGCTATATATTCGGACCACGTCAAGCCTTTAGTCGGGCTCAGTTGGCAGAAGATTGCGTAGGGCGCGCGCGGTAAGGCGGATAGCTCTCCTCTAATGAAAGGTCATTCACTAAATTGCTGGCCCTCCTCGTTCTTCGGGATATTACTAAAGATGTGGAAATACTATCTTGGGGCTGGCTGGTTTATCACCTTTTAAATCTGGTTTGTCCGGGCTGAGAACATTTGCCAAGTGTATGGACCGCCACTCCCTGAGTAGCCGCGACTTGATGTGTCTGGTGTGATGGATAAATTTTTCATGTTTGGTGGGGTGGGTGGGTAGTGAATGAAATTTTAGCAGTTATTCGTAGTGGGCGGCGGAGTGATCCGGGGTGAAAGTTGAAATAAGCAGGCAGGCTCCGTTCACAGCAGGTGTAAGCCGGTCGTGTGGCAACAGCAAGATTGTTAGGGCTTCGCTGTCATTAGCTCGACGTCGGGGTGCTGTGTGTGGAGTGCGACCGAAATTTATTCCTGGAAGAGGTCCGCTCTCCGTCAAGCCACCGCTGTGATTCTAGACACAGAATCGCCATTCCATTGTGTGTGACACCGTCTCTCCCGCTCTTGTCAACGCGACCGCCCCCACTCATGCCACGACCGGACCGCTCTTGGCTTCGCGCGATTCTGCGACCCGGCTCTTCCTTGCTTTGTTTGGGTGTCGGTCGCTCAATGTTAAGGTGATGACTCAGATGGGCCATGGTGCGCCGCGGCACGGCGGTCCCGGGAATGCCTACGAGCTGCGGAAGCTTGCCTCTTCGAACACCAATCTGAGCCTCGGAACCCTGGTGTGACACCTATCGCGCCGCACTCTGATAAGGTCAGGAATCAGGGTCCGAGGTGCGACTGTAAATTTCTCTTTTTTGCCTCCAGTCGGCTCGGTTCTACCACTCGTCTGCGTTCGGGTCAAATCGCGCGAACACACTGGGTTCATAGTCAAATTTGGCACCGGCAGGTCGACATTCCCGCCACCCAGACTTCTTTCCCTCTGTAATCCCCTTCTCCGGAGACTAGGCGACGTTCAGAGATCCGTGTCTCTGCAGGTGGCACAAGCCCGAATCGGGCCCGGCGGGCTGACTCACTTACTGACGGGTCGACCCGATTCACCCGACAAAGTATTGAGGCGGGCTAGGGACAGGTACCATCTTTTAAATCAGGCAGCCAACCGGCCCGACCCTTGAAACCGGCGCAACTCAACCCGACCCGAACTTCAAACCCGACCCGACTCAAACCCGACCCGACTCAAACCCGACCGACTCAACCCGACCCGAGGCTTCAATACCCAGACCCGGTATCTGCGACAACCGAACCCTGACTTTGCAACCCGAAATATCCGCCGACTCAAACACCGCACCCGACTCAAGGCCGTATCGCGTTCGATGCTAACAGAACCCTTGACCCCGAACTACAACCACAGAGCTCCTATGGCTCAACGCCGAGTACCCGTACCTCAGACCCCGACTCCAAGATTTTGGGAGGTATTACTAGAGGGGGTTGGGGGAACTCAACCCGACCGCTTGTTACAAGCTCCAACCTCGTGAGGTGCGCGTCGGTGTGACTACAACCCTGACCCTCGACATCTCCACAACCGACCACTAGTTACTCATACTCTCCGAAACCCGACTTCAACAACCTGCCCATCCCGTACTACAATCGCGCGGGGAGACTCTCAGAGTCTGCGTATTATCCGTGGACGCCCCGATTGTTGCAAGGAGACCTCTCTGATCTGCCGAGTTTCTTTCAAACCCGACCATTGATCTGTATGGCTTCATACCCAGGGAGCCGACTCAACTTATACCGCGCATCGACGGCCGGAGTCTCTAAACGCCGTACCGATCTGCAAACCCGACGGCCGACTCAAGGCCCGGGATCCCGATCTAGGACGATAGTCCGAACCCGGACCGCTATCCTCTCCCTACCTCTATCTCTTTACAAAGCCTGGGATGGTACTTCATCGCTTACTTCCTACCAATACTTTCACAATCCTTCAACGCCGGTCAACTTACGATCGGTTCCTGCGGTCGTTACGCTGGATATCGCCTAGCCAGCTCCGTTGGGCGACACTGACCTCAAAACTGTCCAATCTCTGCGGTCACATTACGGCCGATTCCTGCGCTCCCCGTGGGCGATCCTATTCTACTACTGTGTTCATGCGTGAACCAGGCTTCTCCGGCGCGGGTCGGTGGCCAAGTTATAAGGCGTGAGCGTACGTCCTTGTGAAGAAGTACCGAGTTTGGCTTATGGTGCGATTGAGACGCGCTCTTCTGTTGAGCAGGCAGGACTTTGAGGCGCGGGGCTGTGTCTTGTTACAGCTAGTGCGACTCGGCTCTTTCTTTGGCCATGCAAATCGGAATCACGTGTCTGATTGCGAGATAGTGTACACGTGCTGAGCAGTTGGTTCGCCGGTGGGCGAGGCGGCCACCTGAACCGAGGCAGAGGGGCGCTGTTTCGCCGCATTAATGAGACGCGTTATCGGACAACAGGCATGCTTTGTTTGTCAGGGATATGCATTGTCCATATGCCGCATGTAATATAGGTGACACCATAATAGAGGCTGGTTTGTGTCGGTCTGCGTGGTTTCCTGTTTAACTGTGAAGCTTATTTTTCAGCTATTTTAATATATATGTTTGGAGATCAAGTCACTTATTCATTTCGTATAACATACGATTATTTTATAATCTATATCTTCTGCTTAATGATTTCGAAAGCATACTGTTTTGATGAGGTTCTTGTTGCCTTTATGTTAGGTAAGTCTCCATTAGTCTTTATACCAATACTTCAGTTAAGTATACGAAAGAACTAAGCGAGTGTTCTAAGGGAAGAATAGAATATCCCTATTTTGTGCTATTAACAGAGTTATTATTTTCATTTTTTAATTTTACTCCATCAAGGAATGTTTTGATTTTACTTCATAATGTGCTCACATGTTAGTGAATCTAGAATTGACAGATGCTTATCTAAGTGTTAACCGAAGACGAATGTAGTATCGGAGTTGACTTGAAATGATAATATAGGAGATGGAAGAATGAATTGCTGTGTGAGAGGCTTAGCGGGCAATATTGTGTCCCTGTTTTGTTATGTTTGCTAACCTTTTAATGTGGGTAAAATTTTAGTTCATGATATTTCTGCCAGCCTGGTTCTTCTTCTTCATTATTAACATCTTTTCATTTTCTTAACGTCGGAAGCTTTTCACGCACATGTGAGTTATACTCAGTATAATTATTCTAGCGTATCTGCGAGTTAATGATACTATTTTTATCCTTGATGGATTCATTAGCCAAATGAATTATTCATGTCGGAGAATTCTCTCTTCTGCCTGAACTTTGGCAGGGTTGTTTAATTTTGTGCGAACATTGGTCGCTAAAGATTCATTTTACTGATGCTGCTGTGGTCGTGCTGTCCTTGATCGGCAGAATGGAATTATGGTTTATTGTCGAGGTTTGTTAGGTACATCTCGTCGTACTGTAGATGGTATTGAAGTCATCTAGGAAGTTAAAATGTAGGCGAATAGAATATTCAGTTGCATATTTGAAGATGTCATGCCTATTTAATAGTATGTCTCAGATGTGGTTTTAGAGGTTTTGCAAGAGATTGTGGTGTGGTGTTATGATCGAGATGAGAAGATTTATCAGAAGTGAGGAGCCAATTTAAATACTTAAGGGATATAGCATTACCCATGTGTTGCATTGCATCTTAGAAGGGATATTCAATATTAGTCTTGATTCAGCGAACTCTGTGGAGTCTCTCAAAATTACATGCCAACACAACTTCACGCAGTTGTATTTTTAATCAATGCTTTGATAACATGGGTAAAACTCACATAAACTGATGGATGCGTAGGTGTCGTGATAGCTGCGTGGGCGGCAGCCTGCAATTTAACTTTTCTCTTTACATGCGGGTAAGTTTTTGAGTGGTGCAGGGAGTCCGATGGGTTATGCCTTTGTCGTTTCCCTGAGGTGTATTCACATGGTTGTTTTTATCATGTTGAATGGCTCCTTGGACTATTTAGACGCTACGCATTCGGTTTTTCACTCAAATGACTGCGGGACTTAAAGATTACAAATGAAGAGATAAAATGAGATGATCACTTAAGTATGTGAGGTGAGATGGCGTGAACGTCGATCTAGTGGTAATGACAGAACCAAGACAGATGGATGCATAGAGACGTTAATTCTAAAACCAGTCTATCTAATTGTGTGAGTCGATGCTGGGCTCTGGCCACAAACATTTTGACCGGATTTCGGCATTCTTGTTGTAGTGTATACGTTTGGTAGTGGGTAAAGGTAAGCGCTCGGGTTTTTTCGTATGTCTGTCGAGGTACGACCATTAACGTTATGGCGGTGTGTGGCGTCGTGATAAATACTTTTTCACGTTCGGGGAGCATAGAACGGGTTGCGATTTTTTAGAGCCGGTCTAGGTTGTCCGTGTACAGTAACAAAGATGAATTAGACGCGAGGATTTTCTGACGGTCACAGTTTATTGAAAAGTTGAGGTACAACAAAATGCCAGTAAGGATGAGAAGAGCTCGGATGATAATTCACTGGTCCGAGCGTACCCAAACATTATTCCGTTTTTTGATTAGTTTTAACATTTTTTCTGAATATCAGCTGGGTATAAGTGCTCGATGACGTGGTTTGTACATCTGGTTAGGTTGGTGCTTATTAGTGACATGTAGGAAGCGACTTTCCAGGTTTTAGTGACATTACTCGGGTTCGGCGGTGGCTGACAAAGGTGGTTATGTGGGTTGGAGCTGGTGAGAGCCTGAGAGAGTTCTAACTGGTGTTTGAATATGTTGATCGACCGTTTGGGTGTAATAGGGCGTTGTCCCGAAATTCTGTGCAGTGAGGTCGGTTGAGCGGTGTTTCTTAGTGGACTGAGTTTTTGCGGTTGGGATTAATCGGATTTGTGTGTCATTTTGTAATTGAATTGTTTTGTGGGTGCATAAGGCTTTGAGGTCTTGGTTAAGAATGAAGCTCTCAGAGTCGATTACGTGTCTCTCTTTAAGGGAAAAGTGAGCCAGAGAGAGCGTGTGAAAAAGGTATTTGGTAGAGTCTTAGCGAACTTCGTGGTAAGAGGGACGGACTGACACTATAACAAGGTTCATTAGTGGAGCGGTTGGTCTTGGTCGGCAACTGAAGTTGAGAATCGTCAGATACCTTAGTCAGACACTCCGAGTCAGGATGGCTGAGATATGGTCCCTAGGCGTCGTGGACGCGTTTGGTCGCCAAGGTTTGAGAGTCCGTGGCTTCTGCGGTTCAGTAGTTAGCGATATTTTTCCGTGGGCTGGGAACGCGAGAGGAGGCTGTCGGGGTGCGTGCGATCTGGGCTGGCGCTTTGGCTGAACGCTCCCGCCTGCTTCGGTTTTCCCGCGTGTGTCCGGCGTGCTCTGCCCGGTATCCGCGCGCTGTCTCACCGCTGGGGCGTGTTGCGCTCGGTCTGCGCTCTGCTCATCCCGGGCCTTGCTGTCGCCGGCCGTGTGCTGGGCTTACCCATTCAGCCCGGTAGTGCGGGTTAGCTGCGCCGGGTGGCCGCGACCGCGCCTCCCGGCTATGTTCGCCTTTAACGCACCGCTCGTGACACCCTGCTTCGGGCCGCGGTGTTCCTGTCTCGCGCGCGCTGCTCGACACCCGGTCTCACGCGTGGCCTGTGCGTCGCCCGCGTGGGTGCCTCGGTCATGGTCTGCTTGCTCGGCTGTCCGCTCTCTCACACACCCTCTGGCGGCGGTGGGCCGGCGCTTTGCCCGTGGCGCGGACGCTCTGCCGGCCGTCGCGGTCCCGGCACCGGCCGGGCCGTCGACGGCGTTCGGTGCGGCGTGGCGATGCGCGGGTGCGGAAAGTCCGCCACCGCACGTCCGGCCCCGTCCGGCCTCGCCCCCGGCTCGCTAAGGTTTCTTCGAAGCCTCCATTTTGTCAATGTGTCGGATGTTTATGAAGATATGGTCTCGAGGCGGGAGTGGAAAGCCCGTTCCGGCGCTCTTCCTGCCTTCGGCGTGGTCGCGCACGAAGGCTCCTTCAACTTCGCAGGGTCCGCTATCGCGGGCGCGGGGCGGGGAAGGGGGAGGGATGGGGGGTGGGGTGGGATGGGGTGAGGGTGGGGGAGGTGACGTGTTACGCCATGCCGCGCTCGCGGCCGGGGCTGCTGTCTGCCTCCTCCCTGACGCGGGTGGGGGTGTGCTTGGCGGTGCGCGAATGGCAGGTGCGGGCCGTTCCTGATGGGTCGCTTTCGCGCGGTCCGACTTGGTGTTGTCTTGTACTACATTCCCCCGCCCGGAATTACGATGCCGTTTTCGTGTGCTTCCAACCGCGCCCGGACAAAGCCGGCCGCAGTGGTGCCTGGCTTGGACAGGCCTGCTTTGCTCGTCTTCGTTTCTGGGTTACCCGGGGTGGGGATGGGGCAGTTGAGGTGTGGGTGGAGGTGGGTGGGGGTGTGTGTGAGGTGTGTGTATGTTCGGAGTTTGGTTGGCTGTGTGTGGCCTGGCAGTACCAGAAGGCTCTCACTCGGTCGGACTTTGTTAGGCCGTGGTGGGTGCCGTACCTGATTCTCCTACCCAGGTTCTTTCGCCCAGGACCTATCGGCTGTTCCTTCCTTCGATGCATCAGATGAGGTGCTACAACTCTTGGACTCCCCTTCTTTGTTCGAGTCGTGGCTTGGTCTAGTCAAGATCACATGTACTACTCTGGGTCACACCGGTGTCAGCCACATCTTCCCTTGGTCTCTTCCACAAAGGCATGGCACAGCCCACGTGGTGGTCGCCCGACAACCCTCCTATCTCCAACCTCCCTCCCGGCGGCGGCGTGCAATTGTCCCCTCCTCGCGATAGCGTCGGGCCCTTCCGGTGCGACCGTTGTCGTCCCTGCTTGCGTGCCCCCTTCTCGTCCTCCTCCGCCATCGCCCGGTCTCTCTTCTGCCGGTGGCTTGCAGCAACTGTTCTCGCGGGCTGGCGAAGGGGCACGCGTCTGCGCCGTGTGCCGGTCCACCCCGCCCGGCCGCGACGCTGAACGGTTCGTGTGGGGGGGTGGGGGCGAGAGGACGGGGCGGGCGCTGTGTGTGTAGGAGACTGGTGTGAGACAGCGGTAGAAGACATGGTGGTTGGAAAACTGGGCCTGCGGGTAATGGTAGTATTGTCTGACTGGATGCCGGGAGGGCGTCTAAGGGTGTCGGGCACAGCCGAGCTCCTCTCTGTCCCCAAGCAACCTGGCCTCTCCTCACGGTGCCCTCTCCTCGCCCGCGCACTGGCCCTCCAGCCGCAGTAAACTTGGCGTGCTGCGGGCGCAGGCCTGGGTGGTGTGGCTGTGCTGACAACGGGTGGGCGTTGGTTATCGGGTATTGGACCGCCCGGCAGGGAACGTTGATGTATCTGCGCTGATAAATTATCGTGTTTTGTGAATTTAAGACAGCCATCTAATCGACTGACGGTGATTCATGTGATGGGTGCTGAGATTAATTACATACTCTGGGCGCTGTAAAATGGTTCGCCCAGTTGACAACGTTCTGTTGTAGGCCTAAGTGGTTTGTGTGGCTGGGCGAAGGCAGGCGCAACGGAAAAATTTCCGAGAGGGCTGGGAAAGGGAGAAATAGTTGTTAAATGAAAGGTCAGTTCCTGTTATAGGAGTTTAGTTAATATGGAGGAGCTTTTTTGTGCAGTGTTTCTGCATAACATACTTCCTCGCGGTCTCTATAGTGTGGTTTTTAGGATATGGAGCGCTTGACGTGGTGAAAGCCCTCATGGGAAACAAGTGTATATTTCTCTGGGTGCCTCCGTACGCCTGAAACAAGATAGACATAGGCCGTTTAGGTTCTCGTATGTTAAGGCTTGATGCTGCCTAATCGACAGAAGTAAATCACACTATGTGCCAGAAGTAAGCATGACGTGTAGGTGCGTTTCTCAAGACTGTCTGATCCGAAGGTATGATTGATCTAGGTGTGGTATACATGACTATTTTAATCGGCAAAAATAAGGCTTTTTCCTGCTCTTTTTCAACAATTGAAGTTGACCCAAATAGTAGGGTATCACGCTGGGTTCTGTTTAAGTGTGAGATCTAAATTGGGATCCAAAGTGCGATCCATTAATAGCCTGTACCGGTAACCTGATTCTACGAGGGATATTCGGTGTTGAGCGATCTAAGGTACATTAGAAGTTGTTGGATATATAAGCATCTGTAGGTTTACATTTAAGTAGCCTTGATTTTTGAGGAGGTGGACACGGCAAAGGCGGTGGTGGAGCATATTGAGTCACAATTACTTTAGGCTAGAGGCTGTGATTGTATTACGCTGAAATAATTTCTAATTACGACGGGTACATGGGTATACGACCATTTATCTCCACAATATAATAGTCTTCGGCATACCGTAAGTATTACCGAACGTAAGATTAAGAATATAATGTCGATTGCTAATTTTTTATAACCAGGGTAGTGCTATAATGAATAGGAAACGAAATAACATTTAGTTACGGACAACTTTGGACGTTAATTCTACAGATCTGTGACCTGGTTTATGACATATAATTGTAGATGTTGTATCCTGCTGCGAACTTCCTAAAATAATTTTTCTCTTTCTGTGTAGAATGCTCAACAAAAATATCTTTTGATAGGAAATATATATATACGCGCTATTGAAGTGATTGCAAAGACGCTGTACTATAATCTTCGTATTCTAAAACGAATTTAACTCGAGAGAGAATTATTAGACTATCGGGATTCCAATGCTTATGTATTGTTACACCGTTTGAATATGTATTATAAGATGGTATGTATTTATATATGTAAAGGTTTTTAATAGATAGATGACAAGATGGAGCGAACAGCATGGACCAGCATCCAAATAATTTTAAGGATTTATGACCTTGAAGCAAATACTTATAAATGCTGATAAATTTATCTCGTCGTGCATCATTTCTTAAGAGGTAATACGTTTTGGGTTTATAGAATGATGGAGAATCAAATCATATAATAATATAAGAGAGCGTAAAATTAATATATTGTTAGTTTATAATATGTAGGTTTGAGGATTCTTAATCAGACGAATCCGTAGCAGCAAACATTAACAGTAACGTTAAGACCGGAATTAACCGTGAACAAAGGAAGTGGTATCGTAGTATCATAACGGTTCAATATCGTGTCTGTGTGGGGATTTGTGGCGTGAGTGATCCTTCACCGTGGGGTTGGGAGTAAAGTACAATACTGAAAGTGTGGAATATATTTGTGCTAAAGACGCGTACTAACGATTTTTCATCCATTGCACGAGTCCTAATATTGGCGTCATTACGAGTAAGTCTTACTGCGACCAAGTCGTATGCTCGAGAACGAAGATAGGTCAATTTGACATGGCAGGGATCTAGCGAATGACTGGCTTGCGCCCTACTTGCGCATTCTAGAACTAAAGACCTATCGTAATTAATTGTAAATGCATATTAAAAAGAAATAAAAAAGTGTAAAGAGGGTGTCAATCTCGTCAAACTCAAGACAACCAGAGTTTGAGGACTACTGAGATGTATTCTTCTCTGTTGTGTTTGGTGCCGCCGAGAGCCAGTGACTGCCGGTTGGACGTGTGGTTGCTGGATGGATCAGAGCACTCCAGACCGTTCTTGGTGACTTCTAGTTGTCGGTATCCCAAACGGTCAAAGAGAGCCTCAGAGAAAACAACAACTATAATTGTTTTCATCATATACACATCCATCTTTCTGTGTCTAGTTCTTGCCATATTACTTGGAGTACTCCATAAGAGTCCTTGGTGATATAGATTTCGAGTTTTCAGCAACCCAAAACGGTCACAGACAACTTGTAAAAGAGGAAACGAAAATTATTATTATTATTTTCAGCAAACACACATCCATCCTTTCTGTTTCTAGTTCTTGCCGAATGGATTGGAGCACTCCAAAGAGTTTTAGTGACATACATTTAGAGTCGCCAGTAACCCAAAACGGTCACAGCCAACTTGTAAAAGAAGAAACGAAAACTATTATTATTTTCATCAAATACGAATCCAACTTTCTGTCTCTGGTTCTTGTCGAATGGATTGGAGCACTCCAAAGAGTTCTTGCTGAAATAGATTTCGAGTTGTCGGTTACTCAAACGATTACAGGGACAAATTGTGAAAGAATATACAAAAAATTGTTATTTTTGTCAATCACACATTCATTTCTCTGCCTCTGATTCTTATTCGGATGCTCGGGAGTCCTCCAAATCATTGGTATTAAATAATTCGATTGCCGGCGATTCAAACGGCCCTACAGAGACAAATTTTGAAGGAAGAATTATCTACACCGCCAATTTTCAAAGTGCTTAGAGACCGGAAGAATACTATGCAGACTCGGGCCATGTGAGAGGTGACTGTGGGTTTGAAGACATGCAGCAACACAAAAAAAGTTCAAAAAACAATTAAACAGTTTCGTTATAGACTGAAAAAGCAAGTATTTGAGTGTGTTTTCAACCTATTCTCATACGATACCTACTAATTAAATGTTCATATGCAGTGAGCCTCTGATTTCCACACCGCTGACACGCGACAGCAAGGTTTCAAGGAAGAGCCCGGCCACCATTAAATATTGGCTATATTCGTGTCGCGTTATGGAACAAGAACTTTTTTGGTATTCTCGGTATGAAAAGAACTCTTATTAAGTTAATAAAAAGTGCTGTCCAGTATCGAAAGCATATTTTAACTTAAGATCTTTTCGATTATTCAGTTTTGCGGAACTTTGTGTTCCGCCCAGAGACTGCAAGAAAGCTCTGATCTTTGATAGTTACGCTATCGAAAAGATCTTAAGTTAAAATATACTTTTTATATTGGACAACACTTTTTATTTACTTAATTATTCGAAGGTATCTATCTCACCGGTGATATTATTAAATAACTGTATATTTCTGTATACTGTATATTTCAACATTTATGACACATGCTACATATAAAATAAGTAACTTGCTTTGTTATTGCAGTGTTCATGAAGACTGTTTTTTAAAATATTTAATTTGTTGTAAAGCTATACGAGAATATTTTATTAGTTGTCCTTGAACATTGTTGTGCTACTTTTTGAAAAATCATATTGTGTGGTTTTATTCAGCTGCGTAATTGTAATATTCATTGCATTAGCTGTTCGTTCAATTTCCTGAGATTGATAAGTGATTTAATAGTGCCTTCGGGTGCGTAGGAAAAAGTTGAACAGAGTAAAATAAACGTATCAGGGTGTACTAATTTAAAAAAATGAGGCAGTTTAGTTATTTCTCATTTCGTCTAAACAGGATTGTACCACTGATTATTAATTATTCATTACATACGTCTAGAATTAATATTTTTACAAATTCATAACACGATCCAAGCTAATTTATGTTTTCATCTCTCATCTGACCGCAACATGATAAATATTACGAGATCTTTTTAATTTGTGATAAACTTTAATATTGTCATAAGTATTATTGTTAACGAACTACCCTCATCTGAAGAAAGTATACTGATTACAATGATTTGCAATTTAAAAATGAATTATTCTTTCAAGTGCATCGCGAGTTCAAGTGTAACTAATGTATCTTTCTGCCTAATAGCCTGAAGTTTGTGAATGAGTAGCAGGTCTGAACATCAAAACGAGATCGCATTTCAACAATACGTATCTCTTAATATTAACATTCAGTTCTCAGTTCGTCATCACAAGGTCTTCGATTCTCTTCTCATCTGTATGTATCTCTTCTCCTTTTCGTTGGGGAAGTCAAAGGGTACACCATTCTAGCTTTCCAATTTGAATGAATATGACTGTCGATTCTGAATGTGTTACATCAGTATTCTTTATATGCGTTGAGTCACGAGATGTTAAGAGAGAGAATGGATCGGCACAATAGTAATTGTAAGGACATGTTCTCCTTTCACTAAGTATATTATGTACTAATTGATGTCAATATCATGACATAGCTATTTAAATATCTCACTTTAATATAACGTTTTTCGAATTTGTTTAAAGAGAAAGGAAAAATAAGAACACTCCTTTTTCGGTACTAGAACTATTTAATGTCACAATACCAATGACTCAGAAACAACCGTCACTATCTTACAAAGAAAAACAACAATGATTTACTGCCATAGAACAGTCCTCGTCGACAGACTACAAGGCAGATATAGATAGGACCGGCGGACAATTCTTTAATAATTTTATGGAGAGTTCATGAATATATTAGGCGCAGATCTGTGTACATATCTCGATTCGAGGCGCGATAGGGCCTGCGAGTGAAGTGCCCCAGTTCTGCGGCGAGTGCGAGGGCGTTGGCCGAGGAGTGGGCAGCCGCTGCAGCCGCCGCCTCCGCCGGCGCCACCCACGCCGAGACGCGCGGGGAATGGCCGTAGTGACGCCGAAAGGTTTCATCGCGAAGCACACATCAACCACAGCAAAACAATGCGTTAAGCAGCGTAGGGTAATAAACAATAAGAATCTTTATCCAACGTTTTAAAGACAATAATAACAACAATAAGTTTTTACATTCTAATTTTTTGACCAATTAGTTGCGAATGGCATGTAGTAGCCTCTACACAACTGGCGAAATACAACCAAACAGTAAATTTTATTTCGTTTTGTTTAATCATCTATTTGATTTTATCATGTTTGACTTTTTTCGGGCAGTTGCAGCAAAAAAGTTACATCGGGGACGATGAGCGTATCCAAGAAATTATAAGCCGTTTGTAAGGTACTATTCAATTGGTTTTATTAACAAAATGATAACGAAATGTTGGGAACAGATGTAGCAGTAGCTATTATTTTTTCATTCAAAGTCTAGAGCGAGTAAATGGGAGAGAAACCACAGAATTTAAGATTGAGAAACAGTAAGCAAATTAAGTGACTAGTTCTTCCAATTGATCAGACAGAGATAATTGGTCTAGTAAATTTGTATGGGTAAACTACGAGTTAAAAGAATCGCCGTCGTACAAAGATCTGCGTTTGCCTAAAATGTAGCCTTCATTCTATATTAACCACAAAAAACGACAATTACAAGTATTTCTTTCAACTTCCGATGACATTTCAGAACCTCTCTTTTTACTAGTAGTAAAATAAAGGCCATCTTCGGAAATTACGTTCGATCGAAGTGAGAAAATTTGCAATTTCGCGGAAAGTGAAAGTTTTCGAACACTCCAAAGCCCCCTTATCCACGCAGATTTTCGCAAGGGTAACACGTATTTACTCGCCGGCACCGGATCTGAAACAGAAGAATGCTGATTCATTGCAATATCCGTGGCCGCTTGCTCAGAACGAGTTAAGCAACTGGAACGCAAAGCGAGGTCGAAAATCAGGTGCGATGTTTCGTGTTGCAAGATGGGTGAAAGGATGCACTATATTCATCCAGAAAAGGAAATGAAGGCATAATCAGCGGGCCCAAGGTGTAGAGCCTAGAAAGGAAAGTGGAAAATAGCAGCCGTTCGTATGATCAGGACACCTAGATGGGATAAGGAAATTGCGTTGAAAACACATGAAGTATAAATTAACTCATTAAAAGGAGTGCCGTTCGCCGATATAGCGAGTCTGTGCCAGTCGATTGCCAGCTGCTGGAAGTCATTTCACGGATTAATATCGCCACCAGAGACGCTGCATTTGTCACTAGTACGAGTAGTTTCACAACTCCCTTATTTGATGGCAAGAAAATACCAATTTCGTTACATCACCGGTGAACGACGCATGGCTTAAATTCGTCGGCCACTGAGCAGGGATGCTAAAAACTGTTGAACAGTCAAGTTAATCTAAACATTAAAGGTGTTTTGCAGCCAAAAGGCGTTTGGATGAACATAATGATAGCCGGGAAATGCAATGTGAAATCGCTATTTTACCCGTGGCGACAGGAACCAACCCAACTCACGGAAAAGACTGCGCTTTATTGCTCGTTTTTGAAATCACGTGTAATATACTACTCAGAGCTACTTCCCTTTTTTTCTAGGGCTTTTACCAGACAACAGTCCCCAGGGGACGAATATTCACACATACACTAGACACCAACAAACTTGCGGGCTCCTCTGATATGGGGTCAGTAGAACGCTAGGCGCTCCGTAACAACACGTACATTAGAGACAAGGAACAAACAACCATGCCCAAGGCGGGACTCGAACCCGCGAGCCTTCGGATCCAAAACGCTGAATCGGTACACAGCCATCCATGTCAACTTCTTCTTCATAAATAAAAAGTCAATAATACCGGTTTCGGCAAAAATGGATATTGTTTACGCCCGCGATAAAACTAATTCAGTTTTCATAAAATTGCATATTTCCTAATAACTTGAATACATTCAAAAAAGGTTTTACTATGCAGAGTAACACATTTCGAAATAAAATGGATAAAACAGAAGCGAATTGGGTGAAAAAATTAATAATGAAAGCAATGTGGGTGCAAGAAGAAATAAGGGTGGTTTTATCGTTAAAGAAATTCAAAGGCAAATAAATGAAAATTTACTGTTTTTATGCACGTTGTTTTGAAAAATAACTGTTTCTCAGTATATTCCCTTTAAGTAATACTGTGGTATTTTTTTATTATTTTTGCATGAAAGATCGTCAGCTTAACTTTTCGTTTTATCTCAAAGCATGAGATAATGACAACCCATCTTCGTGATAAAACACGACAAATCGGGAACAAAAATTTAAAAAAACAAAAATTTGTCTTACCGACAAATCAAAACGCGATCGAATTATTATTATTATTATTATTATTATTATTATTATTATTATTATTATTATTATTATTATTATTATCATTATTATTATTATTATTATTATTATTATTATTATTATTATTATTATTATTCATACATGTAAGGTTTTTGACTTTCTCTATTTCCAATAAATTGTTTCGTTAATTCCGATTCTACAGTAGAACCTTGAGCGAGGCTCAGGGGCGCTAGAAGGGGCAACTGAAGCTTCGAACCTCTGTCCTCTCCGTATCATCGTAAACGGTAAAATGTCCCAAGCGTCGCCGAGGCCGCTAAAGACCTACGGGTCACTGCTGCGTGACGGCAGGGAGGCTGGGAGTAATATGGCTGAGAGGAGGCTGGGTATGTGCCCCAGGGTGTGATACGGCCGAGAGTTAAACTGAGGTCAGGGGCGACGGTGTAAGCATAGGTTGTTTAACCGACGTTAAATCCCCAAGGATGATTGCGATTTCTTCATTTTAAGAAAAAGAAAGTATTTTTTAACTATATCATATTAATGACAATTTGATAGTTAGGAAATGTTAATTTTAATGCTACCAACGTTTAATTTATTATTCTTTTTATACATTTAAATTCCCATTTATTGTTTTAATTGAATGAGTGAAAACCATAACGGTATAAGTGAAATTTTATAAATTATGAGAAAAACTGTGTTTTAGGGTATATGAAACATTCTCATAATTCAACGCAATTCTCATGTTTCAATTGAGTCAATGTATTTTCGTGGTTTTAATGAACAATTGAAATGCCGTGTTTTTAATGATGAAGCAAAGCACCACGACTTTACTGTATTATAGACTTCAATAAACAGATTTCTCTGAATAATAGATTAGAGGCGTAGTTTAGTCGTCCGTTTTCATTTCCGCAGAAATACTTTTCGGTCGCATTGCGGCCGGATAAATTCAGATTCCTCTGAATTGATAAAATACGACTTATACTGTTCTGGTTTTCGCCCATTCAATTAATAAATTATATAAATAGTACTTTATAATAATAATAATAATAATAATACAGGAAGAATGGAAGAATAGGTGCAAAATTCTGGCGGCGATAATTCATTTCTTAGAACAAGTTGTGAAAGGCATTTGAAAACGGTTCCTTCCTTGAAGAAATCAGGCCACAGCAACCTCTCCAACCCTCGACGGCCTGTGTTCGCCAGCGCACGCGCCGCCGCCGCCGCCGTCGCGAACAATATCCCTCGTTAGAGGCCGTTGATTCGTCGCACGAGCTCCGGCGTGGGCGTCGCTTTGACACGGCCGATGCGCGCTCCATGCGCCGCCCCGGGGCTACGCCCGCTGGCCACGCCCCCTCCACCCACACCACCACTTCATGCCTTCCTCTTCGACCTCTCCTCCGCGGCTCGCCCACCATGTCACGAGTTTCCAAACTGAATTGTACAAGAATCAAAGCTCATAAATAATTGATTTATTGATTATTTCGTGTTTTCGAGCGCGTCAACCACTATAGTCGTTAGTCCCATAAGCGTAGGGCTTGATTTTTATCACGTGGTAATATCTGGTGCCGACCTGCACATGAGCTAGCAAGGTTTTCCCCATCCGGGTATCACCAGCCGTACCGTGCCACTCGAGGCAAGATGAACGTTCCTGACTAGTTTTCGGACATATGAAATGCTGTAGTGTATGAAACTGAAAGTGTGTAAGTAAAGGGTAACGATAAGACAGGGAAGAGGAAGAGGAAGAAAAGATCGCGCGCGGTCCGTGGCTCTTTTGTTGGGATATTGCTCGGGATTTCGGTTGGCGTTGATCGGAGAAGCCACAGAAAACTACCGATCAGGGCAGTCATCCACTAGAATGCTTCTCCAGACCTCGGCTGAATTCGATCTATGTTCTAGTGTCGAAAATCCTGGCACTGTCTGTGTTCGAACCATAGTATCTCCCGGTGAAATGTACTGCAATGACGTCAGTTGATGTCCTGAGCCACCCAAGCCGATTAAAGTTGAAATCATACCAACATCGGTAGCGTCAAGCCTCCGACGAGAGCTTTTCAATGACTGGGGGATAGCGGGATCGATTCCAATAAGGTTCCAGAAGTATGATTTGTGATTGACACCGGTGAGTTTGAAGGCCGACTGCCGTAAGCAGTGAGTTCTTGGTTTTTCTGACCATCTGCAAGCGAATGCCGAAGAAGCAGCCCTGAAGCCCATTCAGGCGGAGTCTCCAATTGATTCTTGTCTATGAAATTCATACATCTCATAAAAAATATCGTCTTAAAAAAGTTCGAGACGACAAGAAAATTAAAAATATTTCGCGTTATCAATAACTGCCTGAACTCAATCATCAACATGTGAATCACAAAATTAGAATGAAAGTGTATGTGTTTACTTTCGTCAACCACATAGTGATAATTGTATGTCCATTATTGAAAAGGTTTGAAAAAGGCGGAAGCTACTCTTTGCAAAACATTCTACGTATGAGGTAAATTATATTTTCATTATCGAGGGATATTGACTTCTGGTTATACGTGGTCTTGATCCAATTCCAACGAATAGGATTGCTTCGCACTGGAAGAAGTTGCTGCTTGAAGATTTGATAAAAGGTACTAGTATTCTCAGAAGTACAGTGATTTCAAAAATATTTGGCTGATCTGTTTCTGGTCGGGTTTTTTTATCTTTTGTATTACTTTTGTATTTCTATTATTGGTTCATTGTATTGCCAAGTTTATAGTAGTTGCTACTGAAGTATAATGAAGAAGAGTAGGAGTAAAATCTAGGACTCAACCCAACAGAATGTTCCCAATGTTTCGATCACAACGACTGCGTTCCGGACAGCCAATGCTTCAGATCTCGTCTTTCCCCAGCCTCTCATTCCATTACTGCTTGGTAATCATTCTTATAGAATTATCCATTCATTTGCACGCTTCAGACACGACTAACCCGGCACTTTCATCATCTAACGGCTATTCGTTGAAGCATATCATGTTCATTAGCGTTCCCATAAAATATGAGAATAATAAAGTCGTGAGGAGTACAAAATAATCTCTCTGATTGTCAAACTAGAGGTGACGTCGCAAATTATCTTCTCTATCAGTTGAGCCTTTTGAGAGCTGGTCTTTTTTTTCTAGACATATAGGTGACGTAGCAGATTTAATTAAAAGCAGGAAGGTAATTTGAGGCCAATGAGAACTAGAATTTGATTGATTGATTTATATATTTATTTCCTAACCTATATATTTACTTATTTATTTTTGTTGACAGAATGTAACTTTCATGATGATTGCTAACCGGTATGACTACTATCAAAACCATCTCAGAATTTTAAGTCTGAATCTGCGGGACACTGGATGGTGATAAGTCGTACCATGACACAATCACCGACTCAAAAATTACAATAGTTAAAATTACATTATTAAAAACTTTATTAAAAATATTGCGAACGTAAAATAACTAATGAAAACTTTTATAAGTGAGAACTGGTTTCAAATATTTCAGGTTTCCTCTTCTGAAGTGGCCTGCTGTGCCTGTCTCCACTACAGCAGAACACTCCTTTTCGAGAGCAAATAGCATTATTGTATCATTATTCCAGAATCACAAAGCAGTCGCCATCAAGCCAGCCTTGTACGGTGCACGGCAGTATATTGCAAATGATTATGATGGGGTGGATTTTAATGATTTTTTTCTTTATACAAAATATAGTGTAGTAGTAGAGTATAGAAATTTATTTTATGTTAAGACAAAACGATGCGACCCATTTTTATACATTTTCTTGCAATTTTCGTAGATTTCGACTTAGTCATTTTTTACAGTTTTACGTCATTTTTAATGCATTTTTAGCGGATTACATCGATTTTAAAATACTTGCTTCAAACAATATTTACGAGGTGCAACAAATGTTCGCCACAGAATTCCTGAGTAGCCTATTCGATATCTTTGCTCATATAATGTAATTTCAGCCCTTGTGGGTACTCCAAGTATGTAATCTAAGGTTCCTGTGACGTCTATCAGCGCCAATGTCAGTTCGGCCGATTTCGTAATAAATAAAGGCAGAGACTTGCTTTTAAAGAACAGTCAAAACCAAAAGTTTGCAAGCTGAGTTCACTTGAACAAAAGTACGAAGCCTCGATTACATCAGTAACATACCCAACAGCTTGAGTCGTTCATCTGAAGTGCTTTTTCATGTAATTTTTCTTTGTTTTTAGGGAATTTTTAAAGTATTTTAAAGACATTTTATTAATAATTTTTGGTAATGTTTTCGGTCATCAATATCCGCCCCCTAATTATGATCGTCATAACGAAATGTCACATGACGCTGTGAGTTACAACGATGCAGAACCAGTTGGTGGATGACGCTGAGGCAGTGGAAACGGGAGAACCCGCACCAACCTACCGCGAACTCGCTCAGCGCACCACAAAGTCTACAGGGAGAGACCGGGATACGAATCCCAGTCCTCCGGGGTAGAAAGCGAGCGCGCCACGTTACGAGTGGCCCAGAGCAAGTCCTCGGGGTCACGAGGATCTCGTTGGAGGCTGAGCGGTGCATGAAGTGGGTATCGGCGCATTGACACGGTCGATGCGTGCTCAATACGCCGACTGGCGAGGGCGCCTCGCCGCCGCCCGCCGCCCGCGCTCGCCGCTCGCCACCACGCCGCCCGCAGTCGCCGCCGCCGCCCGGCCGCCCGCCGCCCGCCGCCGCCGCCCGCCGGGCCGCCGCCGCCGCCGCCGCCCCGCCGCGACACTCAGCCCGCCGCCCGCCGACCGCCAGCGCTCGCGCCCGCAGCCGCCGCCGCAGACCCGCCGCCCGCCGCCCCCGCCCGACCGCGCCGCGCGCCCGCGCCCGCCGCCGCCCGCCGCGCCCCCGCACCGCCGCCCGCGACCCGCCGCGCCCCGCACGCGCCACGCGCGCAACCTGCCCCTGCCCGCGCCGCCGCCCCGCCGCAACCGCGCAGCTGAACTCGCTCTGCCCGCCAGCCCGCCGCCGCCCGCACTGCCCGCCGCGCCGCCCGCCGCCGCGCTCGCCACACGCGCCCGCCGCCGCCCGCCGCCCCCCGCCCGCCGCCCGACCGCCCGCCGCCGCCGCCGCCCGTGCGCCCGCAGCCCGCCTGCCGCCTTGCCGCTGGCCGCCGCCGCTTACCCAGCCGACCCGCCGCCCGCCACGCCCGCCGACCGCCGCCCGCCCACTGCGACATGGCACACATTTCTACTTCGTCTCATTCATGATATCACCACAAAGGTATCGTTTCAAGTCAGTCGTCCGAACGCGCATTGACTCGAGCCAGGCACGCTCCGGTCAGGACCTTGTGCGTGAAAATTCGCGGACCCAATGAGTGGATTTGTATGATTGATGCCATGCTGCCTGGGAGTTAAGCGATCGAAATGCAGATCATGTTTCGATAGAGGTTGCAAACAGATGGTAAAATTCCGTTGAATATCGTCTATGATGACATAATTCGCCAGTATGCAGCCTTAAAGGTTTCGCTGCTGGAATCACATGGTCAACTAGATGATGGAATAAGGAGTAAGCATTAATAATATGTTTTAATGTTCTGTTAACAATTATTATTATTATTATTATTATTATTATTATTATTATTATTATTATTATTATTATTAAGACTTACTATAAAAGTCTGGTAAACAATAAAAATTGTATCTCTAATCGTCCAAGTGTTACAGCCCATGAACGACGTCGTATTATACAAAAATGTTTTCTTTATTTTATGTCTTAATTTACGAGTTCATGAATTTTTCGGAGAAGTTGCTCCAAGTTTTAGAGCAAATAACATTAATTGCATTGCTGCGATACACACATGCGTCGAAAGTCGCATGACTACATTATTGGCGAAATTACATGGATTGCATTCTCTTCAATTTAGAGGGCATTGCCGGTGACTCAGTGATTCTTCGCGTTCCTGAAAGTGTTTGTGGCAACGTAATATTTTATTAGAAACTAAGAGAGAGAGAGAGAGAGAGAGAGAGAGAGAGAGAGAGCGAGAGCGAGAGAGAGTGAGAGAGAGAATCATAAGTATAATAAGTCAACTATACCTGCAAAATTGTTTCTCAAATTATTAACTATCTACAATAAACGTTCTGCCCTGACTCGTCATCAGAGTTTCAAACTCTTATTGACACGATTGAAAACTACACGTAAACCACAACGAAACACTAACAATTGTGCTTTTTTTCTGTGCCTCTCAGCCCTCGTTAATAACATGTTTAAACTTGAATAATTTACCTTATATGACAGGCATTAAAAATTATCAATATTAGAACATCTTTTAAAATGTTTGTTTGATTTTCTCTGAGTATTGAATACATTAGTTTTACGTATCCCTCCCCAGCTATTTCCAATAACTATATGTCCATGAAAAATCAATGCTAATTAAATCAGGACAATGACTTGACAAGTGAGTGGTACGTAAGTTTATATTTCATAACTCATATTCACCAAGTGTAGCAGGGAACAATGAATGTTGTCTACTAAGAGACCCACTTTACGAGGCCATTGGACTTTCTTCCCTTGTCATATTACCCGTGCACCGTACCCCCGTTCGTAATTCGATCGTTCCGTGCGGCAGTAATCCCACATCAAGCCTATCGCTCACTGGCGACCGCGCCCTGTCCCACAACTCCCACCCAACGACCTCTTCACCGACAGCCACGAAGCCCGTCGCCGACTAACACGAAGCATGAAAGCGACATGCGCATTGGCTTACTGGCTGCGTTGTTACACTATTACATCAGCGTTTAATGTTTCGTGATCTTATAATTTGTTCTTCGTGAAGAAAGTGAGGTAAAATTATATTTTATTTTATTAAATACGACACATATATTTTCAGTATTTCTTTAAATACATAATATATGGACAAACCCTTAAGTAAAAATTTGACATGTTATTCTTTCACTTGCTTTATTCTCAGTAGGTTTTATATCTTTTAAGTTTTCTAGTTTATTATTTTTAGTACAAACACAGAATTCAGCAATTTTAATGCCGAGATTACCATGTTATTTATAAGTAAGATGTAAAATCTATAACATATTTATTGAAATTATATATATTCTTGTATCATTTTTAACATATAATTTTCTAATTTTTTAATAAAAGGTATAATATTATTTCCTCGACCATTGTCTTCCTCCTTTATCCAAACAAAATTTTTAGCATTTCTCTGACCTAATATCTTAATGTACACAAGAACAAAGTTTCTCTAGCCATAAACTTTTGAATGTTTATTTCGTCGAATGAGAAATGCAAATAAAAATGTACTGTAAGAAGATTGAATGAAAAGTAATTCTTCCACCTTTGAAACTCCTCAATAGATGGCAGTACTGGAATGTGGCAGGTACTGAATAGTTCAGTAGTCTCTCTTCTAGAGTTCTAGTTGGCGGGAAGTCTTAGCATTGAATGGTTGTGTTGTTAAAGTGCGAAGTAAGGAATTCGGCGCAGAAAGTCTGTCAATGCGATTTTAGCGTCCTGTCATTTAATTCTTGACAGCAGAAGCCTGTCATTTAATTCTTGACAGCAGAAGGTGTCACGCAAAGGAGATTCATCAGAGAAGCATAGCCGTTTATGGTGGTTGTGTTGGTGTGAGTTCTATGCATCGTTGGGTGAGTGAGGTTAAAGACGTTGAGACGGGAACACGTGACATGAGAAGAGTTGGACGTCCAGTGACAGCAACCAGCGAGTTCCATACGCAAAAAGTTGACAGACTGATTCAGGACGATGGTCGTATCACTCAGAGAAGAATGACAAGCATAATCGGCTCATCACAAGAAGGTGTGGGTAACATTATTGCCTTGCTTGGCGACGGGAACATCTGTGCGCGATGAGTCCCCAGAAACGACGACTGCCAAGAGTCCGCAAGGAAAAGCGAAATGTGGTCTTGCGGCATGACACTGTCTGACCACACACTTTACATGCCACCACGGCAGAACTTCATTGAATCTGAATCTCGCCACCATACGGCACCCTTCATACAGTCCAGATTTGGCGCCGTCTGATTTTCATCAATTCCCAATAATGAAAGAAGACCGGCGAGGACATCATTATGCTTCCAGTGAAGAAGTTGAGAGAACTATGAGACGGTGGTTAAAGAAACAGTGTCGACTTCTTCCGTGACGGCTTCAGAAGCTTGTTCATCGTTGGCACACTTATATCCAATTGTCTAGTTATTATGTGGAAAAGTCAACATTGTGAAAGAACACTCACTAATGATTATTTCTGTGTTTGATTTGTTAAAATATTCCCATCCACCCCCAAATTACGAAGGAGAAAGCATTCTTTTTCATTCAATCATATTTATACGAATTATTAATTTATACTTACTCTTTGAAAAATCTGTTTATTTCTTTTGACTTATCATCATTGACTTAAATTATTATTTGAAAATTTTAATATTTTATCTTTGTAATTTTATCTCTATAAGAGTTTTAAACTGAACTGTACAATCCATAATATGTAAAATTTTTAGTTTATGTAATTATTGCTGGTAGAAATTATCTACATATTTCGATGTAACATTAAAGAATTTAGTTCTAACAGTTCAACGGGTTGTGTTGCGTATGTACAGAGTTGACAGTCGACCATATAAATAAACATGTCAGAGAGAAAACCGCGCCTGCTGGGAGACAACCCGCATCAATATTTGGAATTTTCTTTCATTAAAACTATTTTTGAAATTAGAAAGATAACACCTAGTCTAGATTGCTCTTAGGACATTAAGGAGCAATTCTGACTTTACGCAGCCATAAACGGTCAAGTATCTTGAGCGCTACATGGATGCGATCTCACGATCCAAGCCAACCAATTGCCTTTCTTTGTGTTTGCGTTGTCGGGTAAAAATTACAAGAATACTTTATATGAATCTTTGTGAAGTACATGTCTAACACGTGCTTGCATCCTGTGATTGTCTCCGATTTTTGTACCCATTTATAAAGTTCTGTCTTGAGTGATAGATTATGAAGGAGAACTGGCCTATATTCTTATTGGTTAGGTTTAAACTAGGTTTATTGTACATTATAAGTTTGAAAACCTCTATAATATTTCAATGTTGAGGTGTACAAATACTTTCTTCTCAGGATATACATAGCAGTAATGTTCCAGCATTATTTCTACACATGTAGTATTATTATTTATAACTTCAAGAATTGAAACTGAAAGACACGAAATTCGTTCCACTTGAAATTGATGGAATCGACCACATAGCGAAAGTGGACGATTAACTCTGTATCCGAAAACACATAATCGAATCCATTAGTAACGTTTATTTCCGACCTCAATGGCCGACGGAACTATCAGCTCGGTGCCTCGATCGGAAGGTTCGAAGTTTCGAATCCCGAACCATTCGTGGATGTTGGTACAGATGGGGGCGCGTCCCGCTGTCCCCTTACGAGGAACCCCCGAAGCATGTTAGTGTTTAGTCAGTAGTTCAAGATAAACTCTTTTAGAGCGTATAGGACAACCGGTTTCGGCTGGAAAAATCCCTAACCAAAACAAGGTAACTGAATGATCCAGAAAGAACCATTCACTCGAAATTCCCATTCCGTTTCACGACTTATTTATTGCAGCTGCCATTTGGAGACAACCAAATTTCGCAAACGACTCTATCACCCGCCGTGCCCAAACGTCGTGCATTCCCTCGTCCCCTCTCGACCTCGCGATCGGTCGGGCGTCGGGCGCGGTCGGGCCGTCGGGCGGTCGGCTGCGTCGGGTCGGGCCGTCGGAGTCGGTCGGGCCTCGGGGTCGGTCGGGCCGTCGGGCCGTCGGGCCGTCGGGGCCGTCGGCCATCGGGCCGCGGCATCGGGCCGTCGGGCCACTCGGCCATCGGGCCGTCGGCCATCGGCCATCGCATGGCCGTCGCCATCGGGCCTCGGATCGCGGCTCGGGCATCGGGCCGTCGGGCCGTCCGGCCGTCGGCGGTCCGGCCGTCGGGCGGTCCGCCGTCGGCGGTCCGCACGTCGGCGGTCCGACGTCGGCGGTCGTCGGAGTCGTCGTCGCGGTCGGGTCGTCGGCGTCGGTCGTCGGGCGGTCGGGTCGTCGGGCGGCGGTCGTCGGCGGTCGGGTCGTCGGCGGTCGGGTCGTCGGCGTCGGGCGTCGGGCGGTCGGGTCGGTCGGGCAGGTCGGGTCGTCGGGCGGTCGGGTCGTCGGCGGTCGGGTCGTCGGCGGCTCGTCGGGCGGTCGGTCGTCGGGCGGTCGGTCGTCGGGCGTCGGGTAGTCGGCGGTCGGGTCGTCGGGCGGTCGGTCGTCGGGCGGTCGGGCCGTCGGGCGGTCGGCCGTCGGCGGTGGGCCGTCGGCGGTCGGGCCGTCGGGCGGTGGGCCTCGGCGGTCGGGTCGCGGGCGTCGGGTCGTCGGGCGTCGGGTCGTCGGGCGCTCGGTCGTCGGGCGGTCGGCGCGTCCGGGCGGTCGGGCGTCGCGGCGGTCGGCGCGTCGGGCGTCGGCCGTCGGGCGTCGGGCGTCGGGCGTCGGGCGAAGGAATGGCGCGACACTGTGTTTTGGCAGAGGCACGCGGCGCTCCATCGGGGTCCGCTGGGACGCCCAGGAGACGCCGCAAGCCTTCGCGAGCCGACGGCGGCGGCGACGGCTCTATAGCTCGCGCGCGACAATGAACGGGGTCCGTGCCGCGCCGCCCGCCTCCGCGCGATCGCCTCGGCTGGGAAGAGACTTCACGCTTGGTGCTGGGCACTTGGTATTACGCCGCAAGTCATGCAAGCGACGGTCATAGGGTCATATGTTTCTGAATAATGGGCTGGTATAGAAAGAAAGGTCCCAGAGGTGGCTGCACGAGAACTAGCTTTATAATGTAAGCCTTCTTGCCCTAATAGGGATTAAACGGGCTAATAATAATAATAATAATAATAATAATAATAATAATAATAATAATAATAAAAGAACGAGTTTTAAAATTAAAGTGTACCTGTAATTTAAAACTCACTGACTTTTTTTATCCACTCATATTGTTATTAACTCCCTTAAAAATACATTCCTTTATTTTCACAATTTTTGGCTGACTGTCCGGACTATTCCTCTCGAGCGACGGACCGCGCGCGATCTTTCTTTCCCATTTCTTGTTCTATCCTCACCCACACACATACACTTACAAGCACTACATTACCAAACATAACGGGAGACCGGTTGAGAGTTTAGAACTTGTCCCGGGTGGGGTGGTGTCCCGCGGGTGAGAGGTACCTGTTTGGGGAAACTCCGTTAGCCAATGGTAGGTCGGCGCCGGTTCCCACTATTCAGCGGGGAAAGATCATCGCCACTTTCGAGCAAAAAACATACACTACACTTACAGTGCTAATGACCTTAAGAGTTGGAATCGCCCGGAATCACTAATCAATCAACCAAAAACCAGGTAATTTCCGGAACAGCTAGAACAATCTTTGTAGGTCTCTCGAATGAAAGTCTTCTACTTTTTCGGGCGTAATTCCCACTACTTTAGGTCAATGTATTCTGTTATATTATTATTGTGCTGTATTACAACCTTAATGAATTTTTGAATACTACGTCAAAACTAAAAAAGTTTACATTTCCCAAGGAGTTTCGTAAAAACTATCCCAATTTCGCTTCACTGAGCAAAATTTAAGAGTAAACTATGAGCTCCCTCAAATATCTGTAAACTTTAGACGGCATGTTTTGCGCCTTAACTGTATTTTATATAACATATTTTGATCATTTTACTGCTTATCAAATACATCATACAATTCGAAAATATCAAATACGAGTATTAAACATTTGATTAATTTCATTCACAAAACCAACTCTTGCCTATCTATAAGTAACCATTTTCGCCGTATTAACAGCTTTGATAGGCTATAAAGCTACACGTGCATAACGAAAACGTCGTTTAGTGGTTAACGGTCGGCTGATCTAAATACATTTAGAATGTGATACCATTTGAACACTTCCTTGTATTAAATATTATTTTTGGCTGACAATGCGTCATTTCCATCTTTTATTTACTATTATTTGTACTTCTTAGTGAAAAAATACCATTACCGAATAATACTAAAAAAAGAGAGCACCACTAAAATTATAATTGAAAAATGCACTTTCGTCCATTGTGGTAGAAAAAAGTCTTCCAATCTTAAGACACATTGAGATGATTTTACTTTATTGTGACCATATGACGCGTATGTGCATATCTCCAGAAAAGGCCACTCCACATGCAAGCCAGAATGTTCCGTGTTCCGCTGCTGATAAAGCTCATTGTTTACGATGACGACATTGTGCGACTTTAAAGAAGTACAATGGAAAATAATCTATGGTACGTATCACGGTGTACTTTCATGAAAAATAAATATTGATGAAAGATAATGTGAATTTAGGAACAATGGTATGAAAGTTTTTGAGACATGTTCTTGAATAAGGCAATGAATTATTCAGTGCTACTTTGAGGGATATTAAAATTATAACTACGGAAGATGATATCAAATAAGAGATAGTGATGCATATGATATGCAAACCAGGAATTTCTCTTTTCGTTTATATCACACGCACTAAACAAAAAGTGAAGTACATTATAATTGTAGTAAAGAGATAATTTTAGTCAGAAATACAATAAAATTACTTCCGGTAAATCAATGAAAATGTGAAGGGACTACGCAACGTTTAACATGACATTAAACATCATTGTTTCTACTCTAGATATCATTCTTATTTGTATATGACTCAATGAGTAATATTCAAATCGTATATTACTCATGCCATGTATAATTACAGTCATATATATGAAACGTACTATCATATACACGTGTATTTTCTTATCCCCTGTAATTATTACGTAGACCGACATCACTTTTAAATTTTCCTTCATTATACGTTTTTTTAGATTTAGTAAAAAATAAATCCTAAAAAAATTAACATTCGCTCGCCGGTATGGTTTCAAAACACGTAATTCACAAATTCGATACATCAGGACCTTTTACTTCTCAGGAAATTACAATTTCCTCTAAGTCCCAAGCAGCATCATAGACAACTCACATGCCACAATGACGCAACACATTATGCCTTTCTCACGCCGGGGAAGACAAGCTCACAGGAACACATGGCCGGGGGCGCCTGCTCGCCTTCATTTGTCGGCTCGCATGAAACAGCGCGGCAGGCAGTGGCCTGAAAAACGGCCCCAACACCCGCATATCGCAACGCCTCCCTTTTTAAACGTTTTACTAGCTTCAATTTTACTGCAAATTCATTTACGACAATATACTTTTATTCCTACTGAAATATGAGTGTTTAAACACATTTTCTAATCTTTTCTTTTGCGTGTACTTAGTATATTTCTTTCGTTAAAGTAGTGTTGAAAATATTATATGCCGCAAAAATTAATTTTGAGATTTTTAAGGAAATTCATGTTTTTAAAGTTCCCAAGTTAGAAAATGTGTTTTCTTTGGAAATCATCAATGGTCCTTTCGTCTGTGAGCAAAGTGTAAACCGCACGCTGAATGTTTATCAAAATAGAAGAAAGTGCTGATGTATCATCACTAGTTTACACTAATATTAAAATTATATTTCATGAAAAATCGTATTATTTTTCCACACCTGATCATACATTTAAAAAGTCAAACGATCGCGATTTTTCAAAGAGCAAATCAGAGAAGTTGATCTTAACGTTTATAATTGTCATTGAACATAAATTTTGTCTTCTTGATCTTTGCTTTCATATTCCTCCCACGTTTGTGAAGTAAAATCAATTTCTAATGAAGAAACACTGTACGCATGTGGATAATTAATTCAAGGACAATATAAAATATCATTTGAACAGTTGATATATTTCACAAGGTATACAAATTGACATACTATTCATAGAAATTAAATATTTAATGTAAATAAAAGGATAAAAAACAAAAATTATTATATTTTCTCTACTAGTTGAAAGGTTTAATTCCATCGAAATATCGATCACAGGAGACTTTTATACGCAAAGCTATATTTGTAACAAACATTTGTTTAAATTCCGTGGTGGTAGCATATATTTTGTGGTAATCCCTAATATGGTAAAGGATATAATCTCCACAAAAGTTTTAAAAATTTTAATTAATAATTTTCCAGAGTTTACTTTCGGGAAAAAATTTTTACTCATCCTCCCGAAAGTTATCTCTGGAAAATTATTAATAAAAATTATTAAAACTTTTGTGGAGATTATTTCCTTCACCATATTAAACATTTGTGTATTATTTTCCAGTTATTGAATTGAATTGAATTAATGCCTTGGCGAGACTCAGGCCATTAGGCCTGCTGTTCCGTCTGACCACGCAAATTTTGCTACGCTCCTTTCACCAACTAGCGGAGAAAGGAGGTATTTCTTGGGCGAGAAACAGGTGATTTGAATTTAGCCCAGAGGCGTCATTTAGGCTTGAGGGTCTTTTACATGCAAGTAAATCTACTAACATGGGACAGCCGGCTTTACTTCCCATCCGAAGGAAGTTATTAGTTGTTTGTTAAATTGAAATTAATCAATAAACATTAATAAAATAATAGTTATTTTCAAAAACGTATCCTATTTTTCAAGCGAGTTTTGGAGCGCGGTTCGGATCAGCGTGCGGCGCGGCGCTCGAGGCCGTCTGGAAAGCGCTGTACGATGGCGATTCTCACGTGTTTCGCCTTTAAGTTAAGAGACCCGCGCGTCGCGCCTGACACGGACACGCGCGACACCTGGACGCGGCGGCCTCCCCGCACAACGGGACTTCCTTTTTGTTTTATCTCTGACGGTGGAGCCACACGTGGCGAGCTGGCTCATGGAGCGGGACCTAGCCAAATTATTTCTGAAACACAGAATGGAGAGGGGCATTAAGAAATTGTTTCTTTTGAGAAGGCTTCAGTACTTTATGAATTCGTTTTCAAGGTTTTAGGATGAAGATATTCAAAACTCGTAATTTTTGAAATTCTGGAAATTAGGTGTCGCGAAACTCATATTTCGGGTTAAATAAGGATTGAAGAAAATGAAGGAATCTGAATAATGAACTCCACCGTGCCACATGAAGTCATTGTCATAAACTAATTCATAAGTTTTTCTAATGTGTTTCTCTTGAATTTTCAAAGATCTTTTTACAATTTCCCTTTTGTAGATTCATTGTTTAATTCGTAAAGAAAAGATGATTGTTATATTTCTTTATAATGCCAACTCACTGTCTTGGATACGTATCTGCAAGCACTGCCTACCTACATTTTGTATACGTGACGAGTGAACTGAAACTTTCAAATGATACCTTCAAACAGAAACTTGTTTGCGTTAAGAGTGAAATCTTTTCTGTCTTTCCTCATTTCTCAATTTTGTATTATGGCTTGGCAATACCAAGTAATATAAATTCGTTCCACTTTACATAAGTATTTGGAGGAGGGTATACAACTCATTCTGAATTCTGAGAATTCGAGGACTAACGTAATTAAGAACGATTTCAGGAAATATAATGTATTCATATAAGGTTGGTTCTTTTACATTTATTATGTGAGATTGTAAAAGCTTTTTCAACAAATTTTTCTTCATTTACAAAATGTCCACATAAACATTTTTAATAATAAAACAATGAATAATATCCTTATATTTTTGACAATCAAATTTCCGTTTTTAAATTTTACATACAGTTTTGCCATACAATTTCTAATATTTAGAGTATATTGTTTTCATGAGTACCAAAATAAGAATATGCCGTCAATTGTAATTGAACACAACCTAATCATGCACATTAAAACACAGTTTGATCACAAAGTGCGACGCACGCCTTCTCCCGTCATAAAAATCACGTGGTTCGCATGACGATTGTGCGCAAAAAAAGAAAGTGGACGCGTTGGACAAGGACGGCGAATAGTGGGTCAACGAAAAGAAAAGACACGAGACTGCGGTTCGCGCGCCAACCAGTAATGCAGATCACCACCTTCGTATTTTACCCCCTCCCCCTGCTCCCAACGTCCGGCTCAGCATCGACTCACCGTCTCGCTCCAAGCCGCTCCACGCAATCCCCCCCCGCTCAGACCCGTCCTGCTTCATCTCGCGCCGCTCGCGCTGTTCCGCAATGCTCTACCCTGCCGCAACCCGTCGACACTCTCCCCGTCATGGCCATCTCCGGCCTATTTTCTACCGATAGAGACGGCTGACGACTCCAAGCCTCTGTGCCTCCTTTAGTCGCTCCATCCTGTATTTCTCTTTGGCAGATCCCTCTATCACTGATTGGGAGAGAATTCTAGGCAGTTTGGTTTGCTCGTGATCGGCTAGTTTTCGTTACTTTCGCCTACACTGCGAATGACGTCCAGTCTGGCCATGCCCGAACCTATTTTCTACGATAAAGGACGCTGTGTAGCTCAGCTCTTTCCTCCTTTATCGCTCATCCTGTTGATTTCTCATTTGCAGGTCCCTATGTCCTGCATTGCGGGGGAATCTGGCAGTTGGTTGCTCTGATCGGTAGTTTTCCCGTACTTGTCGCCTACTGCGAATTGACGTCATGGCTCGTCCCTTTATTTCTACCGATAAAGACTGCTGGACGCTCCAGCCTGTTCCTCCTTTATCGCTCCATCCTGTATTTCTCTTTGCAGATCCCTCTATCACTATTGGGGAGGAATTCTGGCAGTTGGTTGCTCTGATCGGTAGTTTTCCTACTTTCGCCCTACTGCGAATGACTCATGGCAATCTCCGGCCTATTTTCTACGATTAAGACTGCTGACGCCTCCAGCCGTCTGTTCCTCCTTTTATCGCTCCTCCTGTATTTCTCTTTGCAAGATCCCTCTATTCACTGATTGGGAGAATTCTGCAGTTGGGTTGCCTTAATCGGTAGTTTTTCCCGTACTTTCGCCTTACCGCGAATGGACGTCATGGCCATCTCCGGCCGTATTTCTTCGATACAGACGGCTGACGCTCCAGTTTTCTGTGTCCTTCCCTTAACGCTCCATCCTGTATTTCTCTCTTTGCAGAACCGGTTCTATCACTGATTGGGAGAATTTCTGGCAGATTGGTTGCTCTGATCGGTAGTTTCCGTACTTTCGCCTACCGCGAATGACGTCATGGCCATCTCCGGCCTATTTTTCTTCGATCCACGGCTGAACGCATCCAGCTTCTGTTCCTCCTTATCGCTCCATCGCGTATTTCTCTTTGCAGATACCTCTATCACTGATTGGGGAGAATTCTGGCAGTTGGTGCTGCTGATCGGTAGTTTTCCGTACTTTCGCCTACCGCGAATGACGTCCATGGCATCTGCCGGCCTATTTTCTTCGATACAGGACGGGCTGACGTCACAGCTTCGTTCCTCCCTTATCGCTCCTCCTGTTGATTTCTCTTTGCAGATACCTTCTATCCAGTGATTGGAGGGAATTCTATCAGTGTCGGTGCTCTGATCGGGTACTTCTCCTACTTTCGCCTACCGCCGAATGACGTCATTGCCATCTCCGGGCTATTTTTCTTCGATACAGACGGCTGACGCTCAGCTTCTGTTCCTCCCTTATCGCTCCATCCTGTTCATTTCTCTTTGCAGATCCCTCTATCACTGATTGGGGAGAATTCTGGCAGTTGGTTGCTCTGATAGGTACTTTTCAGTAGTTTTGACTACCGCGAATGATGGAGCAGTACCCTACTAAACAGATGTAAAAAACCGTGTGCGATCTTCTCTTCATCTTTCTTGTCCTAATTTCACCTTCATTCTTCATTCTTCATTCTTGTCCTATATTCACACTTATACGAATTACTTTACTATAGTGAAGGCAATAGTGAAGTGAAGTGCAGTGTAGTGCCAGTACAGTGTGGTCTTAATTGAACATTCAGTGGGGAGTTGGATTATAGAAGTTCCTTTTTCTTAAATTAATTTAATCCTATATGAATAAGTCAGTTTTTATATTATTATTATTATTATTATTATTATTATTATTATTATTATTATTATATTTATTATTATTATATTTATTATTATTATTAATATTATTATTACTACTACTACTATTATTATTATTATTATTATTGTATAATTTGCATGTTAGATATATTATCATATTCACGTAATTAGTTACAATCGGGTTATACCCAACTGAAGTTTGAATAAATTTATTTATTTATTCATGTCGGGAAACCAGTCGGGAGATTAGAGCTTGCACCGGCTGAGACGGTGACCCCCTGGTGTGAGATAAATGGATAGGTTTGATTGATTGCATGAATAGCGATTCCAGGAGCGTCAACTGCTAAGGTCATTAGTCCCGTAATTGTAGTGTATATTTTATCGTGGGAGGTGGCGGTGATCTTCGTTGGTGGCAGGTGAGATCCAGCGCCGACACACTCGGCTCGGGGATTTTCCCCAAGCAGGTATCTCCCACCAGCGTGGAACCACCTCATCCGAGACAAGCTATAAGCTCCCGACGTCTCCCAACAAGTATTATAGTGTAGTGCGTGTGAGTGTAACAGTATGTAAGTAAGGGGTGAGGAAGGGACAAGTAAGAGGAAGGAAAGATTGCGGTCCGTGGTCCGTTTGTTAGGGTACTGCTGTAGCATTCGGACTATTGATCGGAGAAACCATGGAAACTACCGATGAGAGCAGCCGAACGCTAGAATTTTTCTCCAGATAGCGGTTCAATTCGACCTAGCTAACAAGCTAGTGTCGAAAATCCTGCTACCTTCGAACCCTAGGACCTTCTGTCAGAAGCACTGCGCTGACATCAGCTGATACTCTGAGCCATTTTTGTTGGCATACCTGAATGTAGAAATCGCGTGAGTAGTCGACGTGTATGTCGGTGCCGGATCGCATCATCCAGGGGGGAAATATCATAAATTATAAAAACATACAATACACTTACTAGAGTAACAGCCATAATACTTGTCGGAAGAAACTCAATTTCCCCTTGTTTTGCATTGCTCACACCCATTGACGTGCTTCGACTCATTGTCGTGCCAAAGGTGCATTTCCATGTGCCGCACTGCCCAGCATCGAACCGATTTGACCTCCCAGTTCCAGTGTGTTCATTTCCCTATTCTGCACTGCTTTGTCATTTCATTCTGTTCTAATCGGATTTGTTGTGTTAACTTCAAGAGGCTCTTCTTCTCCCTGCATTGTAGTACTTCGCCCTGCAATCTCTCTCATTGAGTGGCTCCGCATTGATCTTCCCCTCAACTACACTTTCAGGCATTGCTCTCTCCCACCCTGCACCGATCTCTCCGTGCTGAGCTGACCTGCATCTTTCACTCTTACCAGTTGCACACTGCTCTTCCCTACTGACAACTGTTCTTCATCTTCCCACACACTCCCCTGCCCTGCTGTAATGTGCTCTACTTTCGCCGATCCGGGGTAATTCACACTGTTGTGTGACTCCTCCACTCGTTTTAATTCATCCTACTTTCATCTCACTACCTCACGTCTCCTTACGACCGACTGCTCCGATAGGAACTTTTCCCTAGTTTTTCGATCAGTACCAGGCGGGCCATGGACCGCGCGCGATCTTTCCTTCATCTTCCTTGCCCTACCTTTTCCTGTCTTAGTATTGTCCCCTCCTCCGCATTTATACTTATATAAAAGGCACTGCCATACTGTCGTACAGAAGTCGGAAGTTTAGTAGCTTGGCCCAGATTGCAGTGGTGGAGCGCTGGTGGAGATACCGTGAGAGGAGAACCGCGCGAACAATCGTGTAATTTGGCGATGTATCTTACCTTAAGCAGGGAAGAAACACCGCCACGTACCTGGATACACTACTTACGGCACTAGTGGAAAGGTTCGTGCCCGGAAGCACTAAATAATCAGTCAAGAAATGTGAAATCTTCAACTTTAGTTTTGGGAAAAGATTTACACCAAAACGGTTCGAAATATTTTGAAAAGTAATATCACTTGTAGTGCATATTCAGCTCTCTAGAAAACTTCTTTGAATTGCGTTGTCATCCTATTTAATAGTTGGCGCTTCTCATTACTTTCTTCCCATTGCACAGATGTCTTATGCGCAAAACAGATGTATGCTCATGTAAAAATTTGTCATTTAATTACTTGTGCGTGAAAGTCGGGCACCGGACTTCAGTTTCCAGCGGGACAGAAACAACGGCATTTCTTGTACACAACGTGCACTACACTTAAGGGACTAATGACTCCTGTAATTTACGCACTTGGAATTAACAAATCCTCATTTCCCTCCTCCGCCCCGCCTCCCGCGGAGCGGACAATCGCCGCGTCAGCCTCTGCTCGAAGGCCCCCTGAGCGGTCGCTTTGCGCTGCGTCATCATCTTAGTGGCAGCGGACGGGGCGAAGCAGCTCCATGACGCAGGCGAAGCGCCGCCGCCGAGAGGACAACAAACGCAGGAACGAGGACGAAGACCGTCTCACAACCGACGATGATTCACTGGCAAATTGGCACTGGGCGATGCGCAAGAGGTAGCCGAAACGCCCGGGGCGGTTGGCCTTTGCCAAGATACGAGGATCATTGCATTTGTAGACTTGCGTGTTTAATAACGTTATTACTCGTCATACCTTCCATTATTTGAATCCCCACTCTCGCGGAAATTGCTACATATCTTACTGAAATGAATATGTAAGTGCACTGGACTTAATATTTTTAAAATGTTTTAATCACAAGTCACACTGCAACAACGTTATTTATACAATATTATTTATGAAATGGATGGCATGAAATTATATTATATGAATGAAATTGAAAGAATTTGCTGCCCACACGAAGAATATACTGCAGAACACTCACAAAAAGCCGTCATTGCCTAAGTCATGAAATCGCAAAGAGCTCCCTACAACCGTTTCTCACATTTACAAACACACGTCTTACATTCAAAAACACTTGTTTTAGGAGATAATAGAACTCTCATTATTAAATAAAATTTTGTTTATCTGTTAAAATTTTATTTTTTTCTAAAGAATAAGGGATTTCTGGTAATCTGGGGGTTAGAAAATTGCAGGGAAGAGTGCAGATTTCAAAGAACGAATTGTCTATGTGTCCTTCATGAATACCCTCTCGTTAAAACAGATGCCATGGAAACGCGACTTTACGTATTTGGCCTCAACTAGCTCCCAGCCCGTAAAATAATCATATAAAACAAGTCAATAATAAGTGCGCAAATCAGAAACTGTCCATAATGATTTACTCTCGGCCTGCAAACACACAAGCAACACGGTTAAACATGAAAGACAAAAAGACGCGCATGTCCTAAAATAGTTTTCATTAAGCAAGCAATCAGGATAGTAATAATAAAACACGTCCGTTCCTACATCGTTTTATAGCTTCAGTTACATTGTATTATCCATTAAGAAGCTTGCTGTAATGTGTGTTCCTCTTTAATGGAAATGCTTAGTACCAAGTGCGAGACGTGTTTGTGGAGCGTCGATAACCGCAGAATACGCCGTCATCTGTTAAGCTCGCCGTTTCGACCATCACACACATTAATCGCGCAGAACAGACGACTCGCCCAATCCCTGGATCGATGGTGTCAACATTGTTGGTCGAATGTCGACGTCATGAATTAGTTGCTTTCGCTGAAACACGTCAGGCGTTTACGTGACGCACCACACTGAGTTTACGTGACGTGTTACAAAATATTCAGTGAGAGGGCCGTCTATTAGAGTAACCTTTCCCAAAAAGATTTTGCCCTGTACTTTCTTTTCGTAATCAATTAGTATCCTTTAGATCACTCAATATCAGTTTTCTCTCCGGGTGCGATTTAAAATTTATCTCCTGAAAATGTTCGCATCCTTATCTTACCTATGTAGCCCCATTGGCCCCTAGACATCTATACTCCCCCGCTCAAGATTATTTGGGGACCCGCGGCAGAAAAACTCTTACTGTCTCTACATGGAGTCTTGACACTAAATTTTCTCAAAAATATCTTCAATTTTTTTAATTAAAATTTTCCCTCAGATAGCATAAAGAACCCTTAAGAGAATGGGAGAGGTCTCATGTCCGTTGAAATATTAGATTTTCAAAAATTCCAAAAGTTCAATTTTTCCGTCGCCTTTTTACAATATTGAAGATTGAGATTTTTTTCAATGAAATTTGTTCTTTAAAGACTGATTCTGGAAGAAGATCATTTACAACTGTTCCAAAATACGACGCAGTTTTCGCGTGAATTTGCATGAAATAGTGGCAATTTTAAAAATGTTTAACCAATTTTTTTCTCAAAAGCGGCACAAAGTTATTTCTTTAAATTTCATTCTCATATGAATCAAAAGGTGCTAAAATGGTACTAGTGACACTTCCGACAAACTCAGTGTACTTTCGAAAATTGCAAAATTTTATCATTTCAAAACTACAAAATAGAAGACGGATATTTTTGACGTAAACAAAATCTGTTCTAAAAAACTGTTCTCTAAAAAATATAATGTATAATGAATGCTAAAAATGGGTATTTTTATTTGCTTCAAATTAGTGCAATTAATAAAAGGCGTTTTGTCGTAAATCGCTCAATTTTTTTCTTCCAAAAATAGGTCAAGGAACGCTGAAAAGAATGGCGCAGGTCTAATTTTCTTTGAACTCTCTGAATTTTCGTAACTTGCAAATTTAGAAGTAATGTGCAAAATTATGTGATGTTATAGGACCACTAGTTCTCCTGGTGCGACCACCGAGTTACATAATACATACCTCTCCCCCCATGAGGGAGGACTGATAGGAGCCTTGTATTAGTATGCCCTAGTAGACCTATATTGGGACTAGAAGAAGCTCGTGAGCACATCTATGCTTACTTCGCTTTAAGGGGGCTCCACACATTAGGCATTTGCCTAGTAGCGAACTACTGTTCGCCCAATTCCTTAAGACTGCAGCAAATACACAACTCCCACACGACATAGCTCACGTTAAAGGCGTATACGACTCTCTTTCACACATCGTGCTGAACGTGAGTATGCGTAGGTTTCTTGAAACATTGTAATGAGACAAGAGACGTCTTTCTACGTTAGGGTACCTTTTCAATCGAACTGAATCCACGTTAAAAGCTAATCGTGTCATTGATTGGAACGGAACTCTTCTTAATTATGTAGTGTATTTTCGCACAATCTGCTATTACAACCTATTCATAAGTCAGCATCGTTGAACCAAAACTTAGGAATTTCAAAAGGGTGATTTCAAATTACTGTCGGTCTTGCGAGATGAGGCTTCTGATTTTAATGATGTCAGTACTGCGAAAATAAATTAGAAAATCGACGTTGTTAATAAATTATCATAGTAATATTATACTGGCAATATGAAGAGTCAAAGATTTATTTACTGCTGTAAGATGGAATGTAATGCCCTACTTAATACTGCCCCCTACCAATGCCTATATTACGATGCTATAATACTGTAACCGAGACACATTATTTTCTTATCCTGCATCGTGCGACCCTTTAGACGCCATGGAAATTTGACGAAATAATAAAACGGTGAGTGTCGCGGAGTCAGCTCTAACACAAAGGGCGTTTTTCTCGCTATTTCTCGAGGATCAATATTTTCCCACAAGGAAGTACACCAAGCTACCCTTCAGTGCTAAAATGGTTGAGTGCATTGAAATGTTTGACACTAAGGGAGCGTGATTTTTCTTTCTTAGCAGAATACCCCAACGATTTCCGAAGAACAGACTATTACACACAGCTTATGAAAGCATTATGCAACTGACTTTCTGAGCTTCGAAGGCACGTTTGAATAATCACGTGCTCTTTTGAAAAATCCCAAATGAACAGTAATGAACTAAGCGAGAAGGTGAATAAGAATGGATTGCCTACAGTGATTTCTGTTGGTGTCACTAGATTTATCAACGTCACAGAAGAAAACGTCTCTCCTTACGGCTCTCTCAGCCTCTACTCCTTACAAAAAACAAACAAAAATGAAGACGAGCAAAATAATGAGTAACGCGAGAACTTTCATTTAACCCGTCCTCAATATATCCACATGGGATGACCGGATCAGCCTTTGCATCCATTAACACAAGCCTCCAAACCACGAGAGTCTCCAGACCATACATTAAAAAAAAGAATTGTCTTCCCGTTCAACATATATGTTTTTCAGGGTTGTGAGTAGAATCATATATACCTTTTGGTTTGTCTTAACTGTGGTTACCCTGGACTGGTGGGATACATATTTTTAGTTTTTTAACAATTTAAATTATTACGGAAGTATATAGAGAATACAGAGAATGATCGTTGACATGATTATTCGATGAAGGTCATATCATTTGAGGTCAATTTTCTGCCATTTTATGGTGGTCTGAATCTGTCTTTAGGAAAGCGAGATTTTAAGCGTAGCTTCGGTTCTGCTGTGCGTCCAAGGTTGAATATAGAGATGCTGGGAGATGAGGGGAGTGATATGACGAAGTCTTCGGACAGTTTGGTGATGTGTTCTTTTATTGTCGGGGTTTTGCAGTTCATGGTGGATTTGCTTGTTCGAAATGAACCATGGGGGCTTTAATTATAGTTCTTAGCGCTTTATTTTGTATAGTTTGTAAGCTGCACACGTAGGCTTCCGCGACTCGAGTTCAGACTCCTAGGCCGTCCGGGTGACCCCGCGTCGTTGGCAGAGAGGCCGACGTTTCGCCTGTCATATCGACCACACTACAGCCAGTACCCTGAAGAAGCCTGCGATATGACAGGTGAAACGTCGGCCTCTCTGCCAACGACACGGCGCCACCCGGACAGCCAAGAAGTCATAGTTTGTAAGATGTTTATATTAGATTTGGCCGCATTCCCCCAGACCGTACAATAACTTCGGAATTCGAACCCGTACCCGCCGCAAGGGGGACGGGCAGTCGGTCGCACCGCGGCGGCCCCTGCACGCGGTCGCCGGAGCTCTTAACCCCCGTAATTGGGCGATTCCTCAGCGGCGCGGCGCGGCGCCCCGGCGGCTGCGGCGGAGAGCCTTTTTGCCCAGGCGCCCGCGAATACCGGCTAAACGAGTTCCCCCAAAGTGCCTGGCAATAAATCTCCGGGAACGTTTCGCATTTCGGGTGGCGCAAGCGCGCACGAACCCCGCAGGACGGGAAGTTCCCTTCGCACAAAGCAGAGCTTCTCGGACATTTTGAGTCAGTCAGTGATTAGCGATTCCGGGCGGTTCAATACGTCATTAGTTCGGTAAATGTAGTATCGGAGCGACGTTCCTCCTCACGCAAATGTAGCTTCACTATGCGCACGTTTTGTTGAACTCTCCTAATGCTTGTAATGGTAGGAGTGGAGGTAAGGGCGAGTTACTATTTTGTTAGCAATTAAGAAAAGAAAATCCGCAGTTCGTTTACCGTAGCAAAAACGTTTTCTAAAACCCTTTTCTATTTCTATAAAGAAAATGCCTAGTTTTTCAAATGTCGTTAATCTCGCGCTTTTTAAATTTTATTTTTATTTATTTATTTTTAACTTTTACTCACCTTTCAACTATTTATAGTTAAAATAATGGGAAGGAATTCTGGAACTCAAGAAAACGTGAGTAGATGATCTTCTCCCCCATACGTCACATATAGTGTTTACTGTTTTTCGACTAAATAAAATTAAATCACTGAATGGTTAGATCCAGTGCCGACCTACACGTCGGTTTTCTGGAGTTTTCACCCTCCAAGAGTATTCTCTAGCGGAACAGCCTCTAAGCTCCCGACTGATATCTCGGCATGTGCGGTTGTGTAGGGCAGGAAAATACGAGTGTATGTGTGTGGGAATTATCAATGTGAGAAGTGTCACAAGGATCAGGAAGAAAAGATTGCATCCTGTCCGTGGCCCGTTTGTTAAGTTTTTGCTCCGACATGCGTCTCGATTGATCGAAGAAATCACGAAAAACTACCGATCAAATCTGCAGTTCGTCAGAATTCTCCTCCAAATTCTGGGTGCATTCAATCTAGCTATATAGTCGGAATTCCTGAATTGCGGAACCCACGGTCATCGACGTGCAGCGGCAACAATTGTCACTGGGATATAGCAACCGGGACTTTTGGTCAGCATCTCACAGTGTCACCGAGCAGAATACAGACACACATGGCCAGTGTAGATGGCTTTGAGCCTGCTTGACGGAAATTCTAAACGCTATTGAGAGCAGCCCCGTAAGGTCAAGATTCCAAACCGAAGGAACGCACAACTGGATTTCTTTCAACATTCTTTGCATTTCAATAATTGTATATTTTCACATTCGTAATATTTTAAGCGTAGTAAGTTAGGAAAAGAAAATAATATTTTAATACTAGGTAACACTGTATTCTTAGGAAACTGTGTTTGTGGTAGCTGGAAGTTAAGAAGAGCCTACTTATTTTTTTCTCTCGATTTGTATTCATAATACTGTTATTCTGAATTTACAGCCCATTTCTGTTTTGATGAAAAACAGTAGAGTAATATTATAAACGGAACATTCTAACCTGTTGAGTTAGAGTTTTTAAAAGTAATAAATAGCAATGCAAACTCAATGAATACACACTCCCATTTTGATCATCCTTTCCCCCAATGAATGTTTTTTCGTTGCACAGCCCATCAATTCTGTGACCCGCTAATTTTCCGTGCCTTTAACTTTGAGAACACCTAACAAAGATGAAGCGGCCGAATCCATGAGTTCTTTAATCCAAGGGTCGAATAATCGAAGGGCGCCGATCGTGACCGCAAAGTAGGCGAATAAAACGCGTTGCAGTGAAGTATTCACGTGCAAATGGAGTTTTGTTGCCACGATGCGAAACATTTGCATGCCGGGTCTCTCCGTTAATCTGACAACTGGTCTTGCCACTGAATGGAAGTTTAGTTGGTCACCCAAGCGCTGAAATATTTGTTCTTCTTATTCTCTATCATTTGTCTAAGCTTACGATTCCCTGAGCTGTAAATATAAACTCTAGAATAAGAGCTGTGGGACAGAAATGGGGTGGACTGGATGAGCTGTTCCACTTAGTAGGGTCTATAATAATAAATTATTATAATTGATGATAATAATGATGATGGTGATGCTAGAATAATATTGGAGTAACTGTACATAAAAAGAAACTTTGTAGTAATATCTGATGAACGACGAACCTCATTTTCCATATGTAATTCTAATCCTGGAAATTCAGGGTAAAATTGCACACGCTGATGACTACAGAATTGATCACTAGACGACTACGAATTACTTCCAGAAAACCGAACCAAAAATCAGGCCTTAATTCGGGAATACAAACACAAATACTTTTACACATATACTTGTACAATGCTTTTATTTTGATTTACCAAATGACTTTTTAAATTCATGGAAGATACGCTTTTGAATTAAAATTGTGCATCTTATATAATTATACCTTTGTATTAAGTAATAATCTAACTTAATAACAAGATTGGCCGAGTACACTTAAATGATACTATTTAAAAACTCCAAAGCATAGATGATTTTTATATTTGAACTTACAACATTTCGTAGGGGCCTTCTTTGAGGAAAAAAAACAATAAATAGTATTAAGAAATTATATTGTAAGCTAAGTGTAATTTTTTATTATATAATTAATATTAATAAAGGTTTATGACAATTCTACAATAAGTAAACATAAAATGTTAATGAAATTTCCTCTTTCCACTATGCTAACAATTCGGGAAGCTATAGGTTTTCTATTACAGGTGCAAGCCGAAAGCTCAAATGTATGAAATGCAGGAAAAGGGAAATATTGTAACAGTTCAGATAGACACGACAAAAAAATTTCAAAATATATTTTAATGGCAAAAGAGACATGTTGGCAACGACAATTGATTGATCGTGAGCTTAGGGACATTTATTTATTCCGCTAGAGTTGACGAACTAGTGAAATCTAATCCAGCCAGCATAAATAAATAAGAAATTTTAAAACAACACGAAATAAATTTATATTTTATTTTGCAAAGTAAATTCAAGAAGAACCATAAATTTTATTGTGAGACACGTGAACATAACAAAACCCTATACCAAAATTAGGATAATACCAAAATTATGATAAATTGACCGTAAAAATACATTGAAACATCTGTGAATTACGAAAAAAATACGTAGTTAATTTACAAATAGAGTATGACAGAGCACAATGACAAAACTAGAGGGAAAAACGTAATTTTATGGCAAGTGTGCAAGTGACAAATGAAGGAGAACGATGGCAGATGCATTTCAAACACGTCAGGGAAGTCAGGAAAAGACAAGAGAATGTGTGTACTAGGCGGAGGTCGGATGTCAGGAAGGACGCCATGTTCATGGTTAAAATGGGGTATGATAATAATTAATGGATGTCCACATTCGTGTTACACATTGGGGTAAATCGGAAGTTGGCGGTAACACGGATCTTTTCACAGGAAACATTTCGTTCATTAGGAAGGAGTCGGAACAGATTCGTCCACGCTCTGGCTCTGGCCTTCGGCATTCGCGTTAACATAAAACATCCTTGAGTCTATCCAACGCATAATTACCAACGTGTTCATATTCATCTTAAAAACCATTTGGCGGGTATGTTCTTTATATTCTTCACATATACTCCCAGAAATCCCCTCAAAATACGTTCAGTTTGGTTTCTGTTCCGTGCGATGGAACTATGATGTCAAGGAACCAAAGGGAACCGTGACTCCACCAGCTTACGATCAACCCACATTGGAGTATAAAATATGGAATGGACTTTAGAATGGCTACAATATGGAAACAGTGACCTGGAATTCGGAATAATTGGTGGATACGGGTTAGTCAGCTACGGAAGGCTTCGCTAAAGGACGTGATCATTGAAACTTTTCTTTTTCCTCACATTCGACATTGTGAGAAGGCCAAGAACTGGTGTTCTTAAGGAGAAAATATTTTAAATTCAAAATAACATGGCCATTGGAAAGCGAATAAGTTTTTGCAAGCGCGCAAGTATGAATAAGTTTTTGCAAATGTCAAGCGTGAGTGTTGTGTAAATTTTTCTATTTTTGTGTTTCAAGGGTATATAAATATCTGTTTCTGTTAATGTTAATAAATGTTAAGTATTTGTACTAGTCAGGAGATGCGGCAACGACGCCCTTCGCAACTTCTGTTACGAATAAATAATATTGCATCAGTGTTGGCGGTGACAATGATTGTTTGAAAATATTTGAGTGTTTTATTAAGTTGGGAATGAAGAAAGAGCTGATTACGCATTAACTTCTGACAAGAAATATTTGTTTCATGAATAGGAGGGGCTTAGCGCTTCCAAGACCAAAATAAATTTCTTAAACGGTCCGTAGTTTCATCTTGTGTATGTTGGTAGAATTTGCGAAGATAAAAACCAGTTCCGTATTCTTTATAATAATAATAATAATAATAATAATAATAATAATAATAATAAGTAAAGAAGGGAAATACGGAACCGTTTCAGTGGCTGCCCAATGTTTGGCAAGGAAGGGCAAAGTATTATAAAAATTATTTATTTATGTTTGTAAATTAGTTTAATTAAGGATCAGTTTCAACATTGTAGATCATTATAATGTATTCATCTGACAATATTATTAATCATAACTTTCTCACGAAGCAACGCATTTGTTTTCAAAAACTAAAACAATACTTCCAAAACCTGAACAGCGCCTTTCATTTCCTTTCTGCTGCCAGTGAAGTCGAAGAACTCGCTAGTCTAGTATCCCGCAAAACGTTCCATGTTCCACAGAGCGATTTAGCGCAGGTCATAAGATGTTATAGACCGGAGGAGACATAAACTCACACCACAAAATGTTCCCAACGACTAATAACTTGCGTCGAGTTCACTGAAACTCACAGTTTAAGTTTCCAAATCTATGTGGGGTTTGCTCTATAATAACGCGAAATAAGCATATGAATGCCTTTGCCAACTGGTTGTGGATACTACACAAACAAATAACAGGTCAACATGCTAAGAATGAGATCACGATTTCTTTGCTATGTTCGGAGGAATACATTTTCTTCATTTTTAGATGCCTTTACTTTTTTTGAAAAGTCACTTACGTATTAAATTGTTATTTTTATGTTGAAATATGAAAACAGGAGTGTTCCCAATTTGGCTTTACAGTCGTATGAACTGTTAAGGCGACAGCTAGGAAGGTCGTTGGGAGAAGGGCAACAGCTGAGAAGCCTAGTCGTTGAAGAGCGACACGAATTGTTGTTCAAAATCAACATTATCAGAAAGCATGATTATTGGTAGGTATTTCTTTGAAATTTCAAACAAATACGACGTGAAGTTATTTACTGGGAACCAGCTGAATGTGTGAGTTTGACGTCCGGCATTGGAGATTGAGAAAAACCAAGTTTCGTGCTGATATTAATCATTTTTATTTTTAGGTTTGGATTGCACCACATTTCGAAACCGAATTATATGAAATATTTGGAGACTGTGCATCACCATTGAACACAATTTTCTTGTGGATTGATTCGACCTAGTTAGTATGTAGTGTTACAAATCCGCCCGCGCCATGCACCCTACGACCTCCAGGTCGGATTACCATCAGTGGTAATAAGTGTGGTCCCGAGCCATGTCAGCCGGATATGTTTGTAAAAAATAATTAATAATAACAATAACAATAAAGTCGGCCCCGTGGCGCAGACGGTTACGGCAGCCATCGTCTGCGCCGAGGAGGCTGCAGGTTCGAGTCCTGCGTACACACAGTCGTATTTGTTGTTGTTCCTTCATCCATCATCATCCAATCATTTCGTAGCATCATATCATATAATCATCTCATAATTCACATTTCAAGGCGTAACAACCTTGTCGTACTGAGGGATACAGCTCAATAGCTGATTCTGGAAAAATTACATACGTGTAGCGTGGTCAACAATGGCCTATACGATGATGGCTAATAACCCTGGGGCGTAAAAATACATTATAGATAAGATTAAAAAATGTAAATATAATTATAGATATTATAGTATAAAAGTGCTGTCCCCCCAAAAAAAGGTCACGTGCATTTGGCCCCGGGATAATATGACTGAGCGTCGGCTGGAACAAGTGACGCGTCCGCGTTGTCCTACGATGTCCAATTCGCCAAAGCAGCAACAACAACAATATGCAGAAATACATGTCCGTAGAATTTTAAAGTAGGACCAACCAACATCTTTGCACTGATTTTCGTTCGTCGGCCCAGCGGCTCCTCCTAACGGGCTTTCGCGAAAATGGCCCCGCGCGACGCGACATTTGAAAGGCGACTGACGACGACGACGACGACGACGTCGACGACGACGACGACGACGACGACGACGACGGCGGCGGCGGCGGCGGCGAGTACCAAGGCGCCGTGGGCGGCCCGGCGACTTTTCGCACAGCGCTCGGCTGGCTGCTAATCGCGGCCGTCGTGCAACGTGCGTATAGGTCGTGCCGGCGGACACGCGAAACCGCGAAGACACGCACTTCCCTCTGAATACGGGGCTCCAGCGTTGCACATCGCACGACGGCGTTGCGTCTGGCCCATACTTAGGCGTAATTGACTGTTTTGGAACTGGAGATTATCTTCTGTTCAAAATTACAATGTGTGTTGGAACTATTCATGTGACGCTTAGCACATTACGTAAACACTTTCTGTTTTGCAGAAGTAAAAACGAAGTTCTTCGAGTTCAAATAATTTTGTTCAATTGTTGTATTATTCAATTACAATAATTACTATAACTCATTTTAGTCAAGAGAGATCCAGCTTTTATCTTATAATCAACAATGAAACAAACGTAAGAACAGGTACTTTCATCAAAAGGTGAATTTTTAATAGGATAATCTGTACTAACACCGATGAACTTCACCATAAAAAATATTAATTTCATTAATTATTTCATATTCTCTTATATCTGTTTCAATTAAACTTTTTTCTTTCCCCAAAAATTAAAAATAAATTTAATTTACGAGTATAATTTAGTATTAGATAATGTTATTAAGTTCTTTCTTGGTCTGAAACTGTACCTTACATTTTTGGGTCACTTCTGGCTGTTCCAATTTGCAATTCCTACCATCACTTCGCTTCTCAGCAAATAGATTCAGGCAATCGACCGATACACCCCATTACTTCAACATGATAGACAGTACAAACGAGAAACCTCCACTATCACACGCTTTAACTCCTTAAACCCGAGGATTGTGGGCGGGGACTTCCCAGTAAGGCAGTTAACATTCGCGTGCAAATCCCTGTAACATATACAACAGAGCATTACCGTTAACAAGAAAGGTACACGAGTGGAGCGTGGGTGTTGTGTTATGCTCAGGGGAGGCGTGGGCCGCGAGCGCGCGACGTTGAAGGGGATAGGGTGCAGAAGAAGCGAAAGCGGGACGTGGGCGGGGAAAGAGGAAAGAAAGAGGGAGCGGGGTTTATGCGTGCATGGTAATGGGGATGGGGGGACGAGGCAGGAATGGTGAGGCGAGAACAGGGGTAGAGAAAAAAGCGTGATGGTGGGGGGATGGCGGTGTCTGGGTCTAGGTAAGGGCAGGGTTAGGGCAAAGGCTAGCACAGAAGCAGGGAAAGAGATGAGGAGGACGGGAGAGAGACGGGGGCAGAGGTAGAGGCAAGGCGAGGGTGGAACGAAGTTCAGGGAGAGGGTAGAGGCGAGAAGGCAGACGTGGGGGAAAGAGGCGACAGCCACACATGAAAGAGGTAAGAGAGAGCCGAGTCGGAGGCGAGACGTGACAAAGACAGGGATAGAGCTGAGGTGTGGGGACGTTTCGACAGGGAAAGTGTAGAGATGGAGCGATTGTGAGACATGGACGATAACAGGTGCGGGTGAAGGTGAGTTAGAAATAGGGAAGAGGCGAGATAGTGGAGCCTAAGTTACACTTAGGCGAGGAAAGAGCCGAGATGGCGCGGGGGCGGGGCGTGGTCGGCGGGGAAGCTGGAAAGGAGACGAGAGCAGGCACAAGGAAAGAGATGAGACGGATGTTGGCGCGGCGAGGGTGGAGGGAGGGGCCGGAGCGAGCGTTAGCAGCAACGTGGCGTGGGCGGGGCCGGAGACGAGACCTAGGCAGACGAAGCGGGGACGAGACGTGGGCGGGGCCCGAGCGCATTAAGTGAGCGATGCCCTCCCGAGGTGAACCGGTGGCCCCGAAGACGCCCCGTTTCGCCACTATTTACGTCTGGACAGCCGCTCTTCGCCTCTGGGAGACAGCTGTCTTGGGATTCAAACCAACATCGATCCCGCATAAAGAACTTCATTTTCATATGAATGAATTCCTCGAGACCTATCGATGCGCCCTTCGGGTCGAGGGGATGGTTAATTCATGAGTAGATGCGATGGCAATTAAACTGCTGCAAGAGTCTGCAAGTCCCTTGTAAAAATGAAATGAAAAAAAAAATACTCCAAGATATATCGCTGGTCTGGAAGTAAAGTAATATATTTTAAACGTAGAAAATTATTTAATTATCTTGTTTATTAAAGAAGTAAAAAGAAGTAATTATCTTGTTTATTAAAATACACTTAATCCTCAGAATATACTCTAAAATACATTTTATATTCAACTAAAATGAAAAATTCTTATTGAGTCGGCTATATTATACCTGGAGTCCCCTCTAAAGAAAAATCCTGAGCACGACTCTGATGCTGATACTAGAGGGCTGATTTTGATGACATAAAAATATCGCCAAATTATCAATAAAATGCTCTTAAAGTGTGTTTAAAATTTCCCAAAAGAAAGAAAAATTAAGTAAAAAATGTGATTAAAACCTAATCGGATGAACCACTGAAGCTGTTACTGATGCAAATCGAGGTTTCTTCGATTCGTTCATTTTAACTCAGCTTGCAAACTTTTGGTTACTGTTCTGTTCTTTACCAAGACATGTATGATTTTAGTTCGAAATTGACTGAACCGACAATGGCGCTGATATGCGTCTCAGGAATCTTAGATAACATACAACGGCTGACATTACAATTTCTGAACAAAAAAATCAAATAGACTACTTAGGAATTCTGTGGAGAATATTTGTTGCTTCGTAAATATTATTTAAAGTAAGGACAATTAAAATGAAATTAAAATAGACTAAATCAGCGAAAAGTGCTTTAAAATGATGGGAGAAGAGTAAAAAATGACTTATTCGTCGAAATAGATGAAGAATGCAAAAAAATTACTTATAAAAATAGGTAATTTCTTCTTGTCATAACATAAAATTAAATTCTATACTAAAGGGCATTATTTTAAAGTGAAAAAAATGACCTTTCATTAAAATCCATCCTACTGATAAGATATCCGAAAGGTGGTTAAGATTGTTCACGACAACATTTTGCCAATACGAAACCAATTCTTTAGTAAATATGTCAGCTTCGTCAAAGAAGTCACTGATTGCATTATATTGATAACTAGCATATTACTCGGCGTTTCCCGGGCTTTCATATCAAATCCTTTGAAAGAAAACATTTATTAATTTTATATAAACGTCTGTGTTTGAAATTATTTTTAAAATAATTGGTTCAAATTTTAATAAAGTGCTGTAATTTTCATTCTATATTATTTTACAATACATTGCTATTAGAATTTGACCTGCTCTGCTTTCCTCGGGGTCTTTAAGTGTTTTATTAACGGTACGTTTACTGAGTGACTACAATATGTACTTTTTTTTTAAAAAAAAATATTGATTTTCAATAATAATTCTGACAGTACATGTATTTGTCCGTTTAACTATTATTAGTTTATATGAAAGTAGAGCAGATCAAAATCTAATATCAATTTACTGATAAATAAAGTATTTTTAAAATGTATAGTATTTTATTAAAATTTTAATAATTTACATTAAAAATAATTTGAAAAATTGTGGTGTGATGTGTGGTGTGTATATGAAATTGACACTTTTCTTCTGTACCTTTGGTAGAAAAGGATCATTAACGTATTGCTACTTTTGCATGACGAAATTAGAAAGTAATTACTATCGAGAGACTTCATTTTATATTTCAGAGGTAGAGCGGTATCAAGGTTTCTAGGACATCAATATGATGGCTGAAATTTGTTGGCGTCTGAAAAGAGATGAACCAGGCTCCATACAGAAACGAAAAGTACTTACGTAATCACTACTATAAAAAACGTCTTATGTAAAAACCTTTGATATATAACAAAGGAAAGGTGAAATAGCTACACTTATTTTAATCTTCACTGTTGTTGTTCACGGGGGACGCATATAGAAAGGAAGTACGAGGATATCAATTTTTTCACAATATTTATATGTTTTTTATGTAATTGTCTATTAACGAAGGTTGCGCTGAAACTATCTTGTGTTTAATTCACCTAATAGCTAGCTTCATATAATGTTGTTGTCACGTCTGTTAAGTTATTGAACCAGAAAATGCCCTAATGGTAAAAACAAAATGTGTAGTAGTCATAGGATCCATAGAACAAAAACTAGACATGATTAAGGAAAACTAATATTACTTTCGAGTTAATCGTGGTCAATTCCTCTAAAAACGGTTGAAAAAATTTTAACACCGTAAATGTTTTTTAAAAGGCCAGCGGTATGTAGTGGTTCGCTCCAAAGTTTCTCAAATTTCCAGTGTTACAAAACGGTTAAGTGCGATATTTTACATAAAATTACATAAGCGGGAAACAGTTGATATAAAATGAGTTTAATGGAAAACGTTAAGGAATCTTAGGGACGAGGATTACGGCTTCAGATCACGCCAACCCCACAAAGCGGTAGATCCAGCAGTTTGTTGAGGCAATATTGTCGTTCAAAAGGCAATGATACCCGTGATAGTGTCTCAAATCAAATATCTCAGTCGTTTTCTCCAAAGATATCATAGTAAGTAAAGAAATCTCGTTTTTAAGCGATTGAAATAAACGCAGGGGTTTAGCAACGTAATTTATGGTCGTTTTCTATTTTCTATTATTACAGTTACTATTACTATTAACAGCCCTCAGTGCTCGTTGGATAGTGTGGTCGCTTTCCACGGCGCAACTCCGAGTTCGATTCCCGGTCAGGACAAACATTAATTGTGCGCTTTCCTAGCAATGTCCCAGTATCTTGCTGTGTCACGACGAGAAAGCTGACATCTTGTCGGTTGAGAAGACCAGAATACAGCGTAGGGATGGCTATGCGCTAACCACATGTACCTCTTAACCCTTGGCCGCAAGGCCGGGTCGCTGCTAGTGGGCTTTAGCTCGTAAAGAGCTGTTCTGCCAAAGTACATACATACATTATTACTAGCGGAACCCGGCAGACGTTGTTCTGCCCTTCATCTCCCTCTTTCTCCTTCCCTCTCTCTTTCTCTCTCCGCCTCTCTCTCCCTCTGTCACCCTCTCTCTTCATCGCTCTCTCATCCTATCCCTCAATTTCTCCGTCTCTTCGTGTCTCTCTGTTTCTCTCCGAGTCACATGACAACACTCAATAACAATGAAGACAAAGTGGAGCGCAGTTTGAATATTGGAACACATAGATGTGCCGGATGTTATGGAGATCGGTCACACAGTGCCTGAATTCACTGCTCTGGTATACACCAACATTCATATATATACAGAGAGAGAAAGAGGGAGACTATTACCCTAATACTTTTATTGACAACTGTCTGAATTTAGCTCTTATAAATAGATTTGTATTACGTTATGACAACTGGCAAAGTAATGTCATGAACATATACTCGTGATAACAATAAAATACTATAAACAATAAAATACTAGCATACAACTGTATCAAGTATTTACAAATTGAATAGTAATTGCAAATAATAGTAAATTTACAAATTATACCTATATTTTGCTCACAATTTACAATCATACATTATTTCCTAGGCATTTTCTGATTTATAGACATGCCGTAATATTTTGACGGTTTAGATACCTTCATTAGCTTTCGCATATAAAAAAACAATCAAACGAAACTACAAAACTCGCAAAGAAAACGAATTGATGAATAAATAACGGTAGGTAAGCGTTTATTCTATTAAGCTTAAGATATTATTAATCTTTAATGTTTATACAATTACTTCGGATGATAATAGTGCTCATTCACTGATAGGGCTCATTCTCTTTTATTTAAAGAAAATGGTCACAAAATTTGGTTTAGTAGAAATCTCAAACGTCTTTTTAACGGATCTGTAGACGTACCTTTAATAGTATGCACAGAGAAATATTATTAGATTATTATTATTATTATTATCCTGTTATTAAATTAGTTTTGTAAAAAGTAAATAAGAAAAACATTGATTTGGCGAAGAATAGGAGTAAATTGTTTACGCGGATGTACCCGCGCCAATTGCTTTCTAATTCGACTCTCGAATAAAGAAGATTAATTTTGCGGCCCAGAGACAAATATCTCTGGAGTAGGAGATACATACTTTATTTTCAGTTCCGCAAATTTGCTAAGAATATGGATCATAAAATGGTGGAAATTTTAATACTTTGACTGTACTAATATCAATATTTAAAGGAAATCTACAATAATAAACACGAAAATTCTACAGAAACACAACTTCAAAGATAAGAATATTCATTCTACGTCTACTTCAATCTGTGGTGACAAAATATAACTGATCACTTCTCACGCAGCAAATTCATTATACATGTTACCGCCAAGTTGCAGACTCGAACATGTTTCATTGGCGCTAGTAAATTTTACACCTGCATCAAATCTTATGTTAACGTCATAGTTTTTCCTCCCTGCCTTCCTAATGACAGAAATTATAATTAATGTTCCCGCAAACCAGCAATACCGCAAACAGTTGCAGTGATGACATTTGTTGGGTTGTTTCTCATTTCATTTTTCTCGTTATTGCCACACGCGCATAGACAGAGATGGGTAAGACAAACATAACTATTGTTATCAATGGGGCAACCGCTAAACTGTGACCACCTGTTGTTCTAAAAACTAGACAAACGTGTCGCGTTTCTCATCAGGGATGCGAGAGCATCCTTGTAAGTAATTCTTGGAGATTATAGTATACTTGATTTGAAAAACAGTTAACTTGAGTGAGTTTTGTAATGTCACCCATGTCCCCGAATCTCACTAATTTGTATATGGTCAACTGTTGTGTGTGCAAACCGACTGAACTACTTCATCTTATCCTGTGGGTAATAACAGGCGCACACAAGCAGGCGAAGTCATAATCCCTTCAGCTATTCTATTTACGCATTATTACACTATTACTATGCCAGCAGTGCTAATTCTCCCGAAACATAAAAGTTGTACGTTCGCTCATAGCGTATAATCCCCAAAGTATATCGTATTTCAATATTTTATTGTGCAAAATGTGTTTCTAAGGAGCACGAATACGAGTCATTAGGATTTTTAGGGTCAAAGAACCAACACATTTTCAGCGCCGAGGTAACGCAGGCTACAGACGTTACTCAACAAATTATTGACACTATTTATATAAAAGTATCAAAATCAGTCATGCAGAAATCAGTAAACGGGGAATCTCGTGAGAAACTTTGGCACTACTACGAGCCCATGAGCCTCATGGCGAGGGTGCGCGCCTATATCGTCGCAACTAGTGAATCTTACACTCTCTTGCCGAGCGGGCACTCGTACTGAGTTGATACAGTTTGGCATTCTCAACTTCAGCGCTGGCATTACGGGAAGTCTGCCAGTCTCGAGACGGCCGTGTGATCTATGTGTGATTCACTTATTGATTTTCACTTAAATATTCAACAAAACACTGTTTTAAAGTATAGTTGGTGGCTGTCATTGAAATCGGTAAAAAATTCAATCCAAATAATACTTTGTTCACCGCTGTAGATTTCATACTCTTTGAGAAAAAGGGACGATGATACGGAAATAATATAAGTCATAACTGAAATTACGTTTTATAACGAGCAATAATATTTAGTCATGATTTACTGATACGTTTTTGATTTTTATTGCCTTCGATACAGAGCTGGACATACAATGCATAACTTACATTGATCGAGAGAATCGTGGTTGTGAGGGAAATATGAAAACAGTTGAATGATGCAGAATACTCTCTTATGGAGGTTATTATTAGACGGAATCATGGGAGGGAAACATGAAACGTCAAACCACGTCAATTTAACATCTAGATAATTAGTAAACAAGTACGAGTAAATCAGAATCAATATTATTAGATAAAAATAAACTCTTTAACGGGCGTTAACTGCTTCTAATATCGCCCTTGGGGCATAAATAACTATTTCTAAAGTCGGGGGAAAATTAAAAGAGATACCCTACGTATAGTGAAGACGTCTATGGCTGCGGGCGGAGGCGGCGGTGTTTGTGGTAGTGCCGGGGGATGGCCACTGCGTCAAAACCAGTGCAAGCATCGCGCTGTCAGAGACGCAGTGAGTAATCAGCGACGATACGTATTCTCGGCACGAAACAGGTGCCTCGCTTGAGAAGATGATAGGGGGTATTCAATTGATTGATTACTGATTCCTGGAACGTTAACTGCTAATATCTTTATTTCCGTAAGTGTAGTCTAAGTTTTTCCTCGGAGGGTGGCGGTAATTTTCCTTCGTTCGATGGTGAGATCCGGCGCCGACCAAAGGTCGGCTAGCGATGTTTTCCCCAACCAGGTATCTTCGAGCAGCGGGGCCCCACCACCGGGTCAAGTTCCTAGCTCCCGAAACGATGTGTGTGATAGTGTAATGAATGTGAGTGTAAGTGTGCATAAAGATAGGTCAAGAAAGTGGAAGGTAGCGCGCTCGGGCCATGACCCGTTTGTTAGGGTACTGCTCTGGCATTCACCTGGTGTTGATCGGAGAAACCACGGAAAACTACCGATCAGAACTGCCGGCCACTGGGATTCTCCTCCAGACAGCGACAGAACTCTACCTAACTATCCAGCTGGTGTCGAAAATCCTGGCACCGTCGGGACTCCAACCTAGAACCTCCCGGGCAGAGGCACTGCAGTGACATCAGTTGATGCCCTCAGGGGTCAGGGTACGAGTAAACCAGAATCAATATTATTAGATAAGTATTATCTCCCGGGGGGAGGGTTTCAAGGAAAGGGTAAGGTAGACAGGCGGCAGCAGCCATGGCAGAACAGCCGGCGACGGTGGTGAAGTCCACAGTAGAGGTGATGGCGTGGCGGTGGCAATGGGGCGGCTGCGGGTGCGGCGGCGAGTGCTAACAAGTGCTGTTCGCGTGCGCAGTAATAAATCAGCCGGCGCACAATCCCCGGTGCTCTACATTCGCGGCTTTTTGCGCCGCCCGCGGGAGCGGGGGGGGGGGGGCGGTGGAAGCCTTCGCTGCGCTCCTTCTGCGCAAGGCGAGGCGCGGCGCGGCGAGGCGAGGCAAGGCGAGGCCGGAAAGATGAAATCGGGGCTCCCGGGGCCCGACCCCCGACGCCCACCTGCCCTTTCCTTCGCACGCGCGCGCGCCTCTGCCCGCCTCGGCCCTTGGGAGGGGCGCGCCCCTTACGTCATGCCGGCGGAAACCGAGTTATGTGGCGAGAGGAAGGGATTGCGATGCAGCATGAAGAATTCCGTTCATTTGAAACGGAATGGCAACGTGCGGCTAGGGACGTATCGTTGAACACGTAGAAGAGGATCTCTTCTAAATCCGAATTCTTACAAAATTCAAATGAACCCGAAATATAAAAGTCTACATATGAATGATTATTTTTCCCCCTCACACGAAACGATAGGTTTAATATCTTAATACATCTGCGCTTCTTCCTAAACAGTCGAACCATACCATAATAATTTCGTTTGCCTGTTTTTCATTAAACAGTTGCTTCTTATGAATTTTCTTAAATTGAGTGCATTCCAACTTGGGAATTACATTTAATTCTTTAGTCAAGAAAAGGAAACAGTGTACGAAAGACGAGGCAAATGTGCCATTGCAAATATGGACAAGTTCATATTTTTAAGACGTTTGTCAAAGAAGTTTAAATCAAAACTAATGTATGTTGTTAGTATACAAAATAAGCTTTGCTAGGAGACCAGGTTAAGTGGATCAGAGCATCAATTGCAAGGGTTGGAGTCTCCACGAGGCAGGAAATTCGGCACAGGGTAAAGAGTTAGGTGAGTTCAACCGCTGTGAGGAGGAGAATTCCCTCCAACACCTGGCTGATGCCGATGCAGTACCCTAACAAAAGGGCAACCGACGCGCGCAATCTTTCCTTCCTCTTCCTTGGCTTAGCCTCACCCCCTACGTACACTTTCATGCACTATACCACCACACATGCCGGAAGACCGGTCGGTAACTAAGAGCTTGTCCCGGATTGGTTGGTTCCCCGCTAGTGGGAGATATCTGGTTGTAGAAGACCCCGCCAGCCGTCAGGTTGGCCAGCGACAGATCTCACCATCCAATGGGGGAAGATCCCCGCCACCCCTCGCCATAAATCATACTACACTTACGGGACAAATACCTTATCTATTGGAGCGTCTGGACTTACTAATCAATCAATCAACTGTGCTGTTAGTGAAAGAGAACAATGACACAAATGAAGATCTCATATCACAACACTGAGATTTCATATCTCAAAACCTAAGTCTTATCAAAATCCTCCCATTTGAGAAAATAAAGTTTATCCTGGATTATGTTTTCATTCTTCTGGATTCTTCTGGATTATGTTTCTTCGCTGGACAGATCTAAATCAAAATTGATTAATCAATGATTCAGTAAATAAATTAAATCCAAATCAGTCGAATGAAACATTTGAATTGATTTTGACCCATTGTTTGTCATAAAAGCCTATTCAATGAAAGCAGATTATAAGTGTATTCATCCCAAAACACATAGAAACGTTGATTTGTGCGATCTTAACGACAGATATTTGCTCTCACGCATGATTCTCAGAATAACAAAGCGCTAGCTAACACTCAGTTATTTATGGATCGGCGGTTGTAAAGACAGGCGGAAAGTTGTTTGGTGGCACAACGGAGTTCAACGCGGTCGTTTCGAGGAAAAGTGTACGGCTGCATTATTGCAGGGCGGGACGTTCCTAATGCGAGGACGCCTTCGGTACAACCAGAGGTGGTTTCAAACTTTCATGCCGAGTGTCACGACATGCGAATGAGATATAGGTCTTTACAAACCACAAAGAACACGCGAAAGAGAAGCGGTTTCAAAGGAGCGGAGGCTCACTCGCCGGCGTCCTAGATCCGCCTCCAATTCTCCGTTATTGTATACTCCGTGCTGAGATTTGGCCTTGCAAGACTGAGAAAGGAATTAAAATGGGACTGTGTACTTTTTTTTTGTTTCACTGGATAGTTCGAAAAATATTACGTAATGGTTATACATTTTTTAGAGTTGCCTATTATGTATTTTGATACGTGTCTTTTAGGATGGTGTGACGTTTTAAGCAGGTATTAGAAGGCAAATGGAAACAAATGAAATTAACCACTTGCACCGTAGCTAACCTTTTTCAAAAACTCTAAGAAGTCACGGAAGTTAATTAGCTCGTGACACAACGGGCCCCTGGAGTGGTGAGCATCTGAGAATCACTGATACTAACGGCGCTGAGCGCCTGGCCGATAGGGATAAAAGGCAGTGACTTACGACTGAACTCAACGTATGACTGACAATGTTTAAGGAGAATTATTCCAAATCCAAAGCCAAAAAAGTAACGCAAGTAACAGAATTTAGAAAAGAGAGATCCATTACAACAACGCATAAGAGATTGGATAAATCTGGAACATCACCACCACTTTTCGAATGGGAGGCCTTTGCAATGTAATGTGAGATATGACAGTAATAATTACAACAACAACAACAACAACAACAACAATAATAATAATAATAATAATAATAATACCGAGTGAAGTGGCTCCGTGCTTGTCGAGCTGGATTCGCTATCAGGAGATCCGGGTTCGATTCCCCGAGCCGGTCATCCTGACCGGGCTTTTCGTGGTTTCCGTGGTCACAAGGTGAATGCTGAGATGGTTCCAAAATTCCACGAACACCTCCCACCCCGCCTAACACCTCCTACCATCATCTTAGTCCTTTCTCCCTATAATAACAATAATAATAATAATAATAATAATAATAATAATAATAATAATAGTAATGATAGTAATAATAATAATAATAATAATAATAATAATAATAATAATAATAATATCATCCTATCCTCTCTAATTGATATTCAAGGCTAACAACCTTGTCTTAACCAAGGGATGCAGCCGAAAGGCTGATTCTCCATAATTCCACATGGTGATCTTTCCAGGATAGAATACAAATGGGCCTCGGAAAGAAATGTGTTGCGTGAGTAGTAGTGACCCATACTCAAATAATAACAATAACAATAATAATAACAATGAATGCAACAATAACAATATAAATGATTATATCAATAACAACAATAACAATACTGTCGATATAGTGAAACACCTTCAAAAATCGAGTAAGATCTTATGTATTACTGGGAAAGGTGACTCAGGGCATCAACAGATGGCACTGCAGGGCCTCTGACTGTTAGGTCCTAGATTCGAGTCCCGACGGTCACAGGATTCTCGTCACTAGCTTGTCAGCTACCGGAATATCAGTTAGGTCAAATTCAGTTGTTGGCTGGAGGAAAATCCTAGCGGACAGTTGCTCTGATCTGTACTTTTTCGTGTTTGGATGAATCTGTGATGGAGTGTTTGGATGAATGATCCTATCAACACCAGGGGAATGCCGGAGCAGTACCCTAACAAATAGGCCACGGACCGCGCGCGATTTTTCCTTTCTCTTCCTTGTCCTATCCTCGCCCCCTTACATACAATTACACTAACATGCAAGAACACTACCACACATGCCAAAATACCGGTCAGAAGCTTAAAGATATTGTCTCAGTTGGAGCAGTGACTCGCTGGGAGAAGATACGAGGAAAACCCTGCTAACCGACGGTACATCGGCGCTGGATCACGTCTTCCAGCGGGGAAGATTGCGGTCATCTCCCTAGAGGCGAAATGCACTCTACGCACGGAACTAATGACCTTAGCAGTTGACTCACTCAGAATTACTAACAACCAATCATGTGGTTTACTAAATCGCTTGTTGCATGGAAGAAGCAGCAAGATTTGGGGGAGGGGGTTGGTCTGCAGCAAGGATCTCTAAATTTTTGTAGATCTCTATTATAGCCCGAAGAACATTAGTAGAAAATAATTAAAATTAGGTCTCAAATTACGATTCGAGATTGAAAAGCACTTGAGAATTATATGAAGTCGACATACCAGCCCTGAGGAAGACCACGACAAGATGGTCGAAACGTCGGCAACACAGCCTTCAACCCGGGGTCACCCTGACAGCCCAGATTACGCACATCACGTACACTTGCGAATTATGTTTAACTTACTGTTTTAATCCAATTAATTCAAAGGAAACCAAGGAATTTCCGTATATGAAAGTTAGAGGTAGAATACTTGTTAATTTTCACGTCTCGGTAGTCGACTGTCAGTTCTGGAAGAAAAGTCATTTTCTTAAAATTTTCGTAGCGTTTATTACTTAATTTTGCACAAAGCTAGTGTCTTGCCGACATGCAAAATTTACAATGTTCCTTCTACATCCATCAATTGTTATAAATATCGATTCGAGAGAGTTATTAATACAATGCGGATTTTATCTGAGAAGGTGATAAAAAGTGCCTCCTGAAAATGATCGCAAGCAAATGGATTAAAAAATTTGTTGAAAATGACTTTTTACTCTAACATTTTTTCAAAAGGTTTTTGTCTTGTCTTTAAACCTCTAATTCACAACAAAATAGTACGTTCTTTTTCCAATTTAATATTTTTATTTGAAAACAAAAGCTCTTTTTATTTATTCCATTTTATTATTTTTTATTGTACAGCACAAATCGGATATTTTTTCAAATTTTATTCATTCTATATTTAACGTGATTCAGAATGTTACGTCAGCTTTCGAAATTGCATTTAAATATTCTACCACTGATGATATAATTATGATCGTAAGAGCTGTATTTATTTTAGAAACCATAAGAGGAATTTAGCTGCAAATAAAACTCTCCGAGTACAACTTTATCTTTCTTTACATTCTTCGAATTATTGGACAATACGAATGCCACCCTTCAGCTCTGGGTAATATATTTAGACATTTCTATAGAAACATTTAAACAATGAAAGAAGCATGAACTTCGCAATATTCAAGATGTTATGTGTGGGTACATTTAGATATATTTTATCACTTTTCATTGACTTTTGTTGAGGATTCAGTCATTACAATTAAACACTCAACGTTTTTATTTGTACTCGTCGTTCACATCACTAACAACACAACGTGCGTTAACGGTTGCAAACGACCACTATATTTTATAGTCAGAAGCGACCGAGAATTTGGAACTGTGAGACTAAGAAGAGTCAAAGTTCAAAGATGAACGTTGAAAGATTAAGTTTTCTCAATTTCCTGTTTTCCCCATTATGTGGTCAACGGACGTAGTTAAACGCTTCCAACTGCCTACCCACCATCTCCCTTCTGATCGTTTTAACCGTCGCCTCTTCTCGTTGCGGTTGCATGTTCTGACCTCGCGGCGTCCGTAAGAGAACGTACGCCTCATTAACTTCAGAAATTCGCGAAAGGTGTTTCACTATTACAGCAGTGTTAAGATTATCGAGATGGTACATGTTAGTTTATAAGAAAGTACTTAGCACTCTCTATAACGCTTTGAAATCAAAACTAGACAATACTTTTGAAAATAAAAAGGAAAGGAATAAATAAAACTGAAATAAGTCTCTGGTTTTTGTAAATGATTAAAAGAAAACTGTAGTCACTAAGTGATAAAAATTCATTAAAAACTCTAAGATCGTTTACTAAGAAACAAAATAAATGAGATTATAAGACTTGTACTTTCGTAGTCCTCAAAATCTCAAATATGTTAGTTTCTCAACGTATCTTATCTTAATTCTCAACAGTAAAATGTTTTAGATAAGATTCTAAGTGTTCACAGAAGTTACAAGGTATAGACGTCATAGCCTAAAGGGGCGAACTATACCGTTCAGAATCAGGTTCCAGCAAATAAAAACTGTGGATATATTCCGCACTTCATATTGAATCTAGATAGCAAATTATTCGAAGATACTGATGAGTCCTGTACAGCCGGAAAAGAAGATAGTGTAAGGTGTCAATTGCAATTAAATTAGCAATTAGATGGAGTAATTAGATTTATTTCATTGTTTCAGAATCTGGGTAGCTGTCTGCGTTAGTGATTTGATGAGTTATTTTCTGTACTTCGTCGACTGTTCCTAAACAGAATACTTTCAGCAATTTTGCAAGAATATCTTCTGCAAATTGTGTTCATGCATCTCTACGTACACATGAAATCATCACAAGATCCATCAAAATATTTATTTCTGAATCATATGAGTATTGTGACATCGAATATTTTACATTTTGACAACAGAATGTTAAGGTTCGTCATGGATGTTTGTCAAAAACGCTTTCTCAAACTAGTTATGTCTCGTACTTATTACTACCTTCCCTTTGTGCGTGTTATTTTTTTTTACTTAAGATAAGGTTAATTCAATCATTCACTTTTCAAAAGGAATGTACCTTTTCCACACCTTTCTTAAACCCGCTGCTGTGCCTATTTAAGTATCTGCATGCCAGGATCTTCTTACAATCAAGGATTATCTGTCTTATCTATCTTACATGTCATCTTAGATTTCACATGAGAGAAAAGATGGAGATAATTATGTTGTTACATTGAACAACAACGACCTCTGTAGCTTATCGTAACAATAAATACCCACAGTTGGACACAAAAAATTGAGAGCTAGACGGGGGTTCGGAGGCACGATATCCGATGGACCCGAAGCAGGCCAAGAGAGTGAGGTAGATCAGGGTGCGGCGAAGGGGGGAGGGAGGGGCCTCTGGGCGGGCGGGGCGTTCCTACGCCTCCTGGCAGCTGAGCGGAGCGGAGTGGAGGGGAGGGGAGCGGCAGTACGGGGCGGGGCAAAGCGGCCACCGCCGACGTCCCCGGTTCGTGACCTCCCGCAAGAGGCGGCGCGGCGGGTGTGTATGTAGGGCGGTGCTTATCTCGATCTGCCCATCGAGGCCAGAGGCGGCGGGCGGGCGGGGGCGGTTACCGGCCACCGCTGCGGCCGAGGATTGAACCCCGGGTTGCTACAACGCCAACGTAAATAGAGAGACTGTACCAAGGTCCTTGGGGCGGCCGTATGAGTCGTGGGGCACTTGCAGAATTCGCATCAGATTTGATTTACGGGCAAAGTTCAAATACCGGACGCTGTTGGAAGCGGCGATTAGGAAAACTAGGTTACGGCGAGAGTACATGCCTCGAGAATTAGTTCTACTCCTGGCATTTCGTATCCTCTTATCGTCGCTATTTACATTCACCATACATTTCTCCTGCTTTTCTTCTCAGGCTCTAGGCAATCAATTTTCTTCTTATACATTATCTATCACATGCAGGGTGACGAATGTTTCTCGGTATCATTCTGGCTATGACGAAAGTTAGAAAGGGAGAAATTCGATTTATAGCAAAAGCCAAATGATTCATACATTTTCATTGAATCAAAAATGTAATAAAGCACATACACTTCACTAAAGAACTTGAGCAATACTATTTTATGGGGAATCAGCTAACCCCACAGGAGTATCGGTACGAACTACTGAAGCATTTCATCCAAGTAAATGACTGTGGTGTAAGATATAATATTTCACGGAATCGAAGCGAATTCGTAACGGGTGAGTTATTAAATTTAAAAGCATCATACGAAGAATATATTAGAAAAATATTTATATAGAATTGGTGTAGAGAACAAGTGGAAAGAAATGAAATGAAATTAACAAAATAAAAAAACATAGTGAGACGTAATTAGGAGTACTAAAGTTCTTGTAGAGTCAAAGTTTGTTTAGAAGTGACAATTACTCACGAGTAAATGTTATAATTAAATATATCTTCATTAAATTCAGAACTTAAATAAGTAAGCTCAAATTTCAAGGGTGTGAACTATTTTAATGAAATTACTTGCTCTGCAGACCTCTCTCCAAAGGAATGAGTGTGCTGCATTTAAGTGTCGGTTTCCAAACCAAAGTGTGCGGGTTCAGTCTTGATAGAAGGCGGTGAATTTTGAAGGCCGGAAAACCCTGAGTGCCTTATCACACTTGTGGCACATGCAAGATCCCTATCAGTCTCCCATGAACACCCAAACCTGCTGGCATTATGCAGTTACTACGATATCTCGCATTCTACCGCCAGTTCGAATAATGTTAATGGATGCCGACATCTGACCGAATGTCACTACAACGGACGCTTACATGGCCAATTGGCAGTCTTCTTGCAAGTGTCCCAAGCGAAAAATACAAAGAAACAAACAATAAATATATAAATGAAGCTCTTGTCTTTACAAAAAGTCTTAGCCAGTTTTTTACGTTTCCGACGTAAAATAAAATAAATTCATTAAAAAACAAAATAAATAAAGTAAACAAAATAAATAAAAAAATATGACAACGAAATACCACACACGTTTATTCTTCAGTTGCCAACTGTACATTTCCATTATCGTGTTTTGTTTTACTTTTGACAAAGCAGGGCTAGAAAGTTGCAATAACGCTCTATTTCGCGGCAAAAACTCTGTAATCGACTATTCAAAACATATGTGCTACACCTACAATGAAACTCTCACAAGCTGTACAGTAACTTACAAAGGCAACCTCATCAACCTCAACCTCAGTTAGCTATCAACATTAGTGCTCCGTCATAATAGTTATTTACACGACATTTATTGAAGTTATTTACGAGTCAGCGAGAAAAGTGAGTAACTTCCCACAAATGAAATGTTTTTCCTCCAGGCGAATAGTGCGAAGGTGGCGTTTATCACGAATGGTAACTGCAATACACAGTAAATGAGGGGCCGAATACCGAAATTATAGCGGTAAAGGTATTTATACCGGTATAGAAATACCTTTAGCTCTATTAAACCTTTATTCGAAATGGCTTTAAATAAGTTAGGTATACGACGTCAAATACCGGTATTTTTAGATTATTTTACTTTTATCCGACGTCATACATGTAAAATAATTTTATTTAAATATTTTCTCCTGAAAATATCAGTATTTTCATGAGAAATGTGGTAGTGTAGTGCTTGTGAGTGTGTGTGTGTGTATGTGTATGTGTGTGTGTGTGTGTGTGGAAAGCGACAGGGATAAAGAAAAGAAAGGAAAAATCGCGTGTGGCCTATGAGCCGTTTGATGGGGTTTTGCTTCGGCATTCGCCTGGAATTGATCGAGAAATCACGGAAAACTACCGATCAGAGCAGCCGACCTTTAGAATTCTCCTCAGAATAGCGGCTCAATTCGGTCCAGCTAAATTAAGCTATTGCTGAAAATTACGCCAGCGTTGGGATTCGAACCCAACAACCTTCCGGTCAGAGTCACATCAGAGACAGCAACATTGCTAGCTCTGAGTTAAATCAGTCCAACCTAACTTTTCCTAACTTGATTAAATTTTTACAATCAAGTAAAATGCTTATAAACATATTAATAGCAAATGCCAAACGTCTTAAAAATTTTGAGTTACTATCAGTGGCGGCTTGTGCATACGTTGCACGGTTGCAGAAGACCAGATGTAATCGCAAAAGATCTCTTAATATCTTGGGAATATACATTTTTCTTTTAGTGACATTCAATATTCAATATATTGCAGCAGTATTAATGTATATGAAATAATTTTGAAACCAAAGAGTGTCCAACAGCCGCTCTCTCCAGTGCCTGGTGCCATGCCGGAATTGCACCACGCACTTGGATCTTGGCTGCATTACTGAATTTACTGAATTTACTCTTTGGCCCTTCGATTTAACACGGGCAACATAAGGTGTTTTGCATGGGCAACCAGACGGGTGGCGCCGTCTAGCGCAGCGCGGCGACGGAGGGAGTCTCAAGGGAATACCAAAATTCTATCTTCGTCTGACTCGTTGATACGTAATTTTATGAATTTCGCTTGTTATTGAAACTACAGAAGTTCAGTCAATTATTGACGTCATTTAATGTATTATTTATGATGTTTTGAGATTTTGCATTCATTTGATATTAGATTTACTGATTTAAAATTTTCACTTGATGAAATCTTTGTGTAAAGTTGGCCGATATGGATGTCCTTTTCTCGATAGTTGCAGCAAGCTGCAGTTACATCACAGAGAGCGATGGTGGAATATGAGCGTATGTATGGAATGAGCGTGGTGTATGAGCGTATGGTGGGTCGCTGGGTGGGTCGCTGGGTGGGTCGCCTGGTGGGTCGCCTGGGTGTCGCTGGGTGCGCGCTAGTGGTTCGATGTGGCGCTGTGGAAGTCGCTGGGTGGGTCGCTGGGCTGGGTGCGTTGTGGTCGTGGTGGTCCGTGGTGTTTCGCTGGGTGTCGTCGGGGTGTCCCGTGGGTGTGCGGTGGGTGCTGGTGGGGGTGGGTCGCTGGGTGGGTCGTCGGTCGGTGCGGTGCGTCGCGTGGGTCGCTCGAGGTCGCTGGTGGTCGCCTGTCGGTGGGTGCTCGAGGTGCGGTGGGCTCGGCGTCGAGGCGCTGATGAACGTGGGTTCTCGGTAGCTGGGATGAGGGTGAGGGGCTGGGTAGGTCGCTGGGGTGAAGAGTCTGACCATAGGTCGGTGGGTTGGAGTTGGGTCGACCAATTAAGAACGTCCCCGGGAGACTTAGCTCGCAACGCTCGTGTACGGTGCGAAAGCCTGTGCCCTCGCTGCGAGACGCCTGTGCTTATTGCCTAATGCGCGGAGCACTGCCGCCGTGTTTCTCATGGGGGGACGCGTCGCTCCCCTGCGAGCGCCGCGACGCCTATAACTAAGCACCTGGCGGACGCCCTGCCCGCTGCGGCGCCGCCGACGCGACGGCGTTGCATCACACGTTCGAGCCCCCGAAGAAACTCTGCGCTCAAACGCCAGCCCGCGAATTATTCCTACAACACGTTGATTGAACGAAAGAATGTTTCCGGATGCGTCAACTTTTATGGTCAATAGTTGCGTATGAGTTGTGTAAGTTATTTTCCGGAAAATGGCGGCGATTTTCCTTCCCCACTTGAAGGTGAGATATGCCTCGAACTACACATCCGTTTGCCAGGTTCCCCCTCTACATATCTCCTCCAGCAGGATATCGCCCCAGCCGGGACAAGCCCAACATGACTGTCTGGTTTCCCGACAGGTGCGATATTTTACGGCATGTGAGTGTGTGTATAAGGGAATAGGATTTGGATTGGAAAGGAAAGATTGCGCACGGCAAGTTACCCGTTTGTGAGGGTACAACTCCGGCGTTGGTTTGGTTGATCGGACAAAACAATTAAAACTATCTATAAGAGCAACTGGTTGCTAGTATTCTCCTCCAGACAGTGAATATATTTGACCTATCTATTAGGTTTCGGAAAAAATGCCATCGCAATGACTGGCACCATAGGACCTCCCCGTCAGAGTCATTATAATGACAGTAGGTTCTGCCCTGAGGCACCTCATGCAGCGAGGACGACGACGACGTGTGGTGAAGTGGTCAAAATTCTCGTCTTCTACCGCTAGGAACGAGGCCCAAATTCCAGTCGATCCAATTGGAATTTCTTTTGGACAAAGCCATTTCAATACCCACCATTTCAAATTCCACCATTTCAATATCGTCATTAATAATATCATTTCAGCAGCCGATTGCCGTGATCGCTAAGGCAGTGGTGCCGTAGTGGTCTCGGACCAGAAGATTGAGAGTTCGAGTCCCGCCTCGGGAATGAGTGTATTTGTGTATGTCTTTATATGGGTGTGCCGTCTTTTCATCTCTCATTATCATCATCATCTCATCGTCCATAACCGCAGGTCTAACGACCTTAGGGGATAAAAAACGGATCCAGCTAAATGTTGATCACCCCAGATAAGGTACATGCATCTGCCACCGAGATAATGGTACTGAGCGCCGGTAAATACAGGGTGCATGCACGCCTGATCCAAGTTGGCCTATTCGGGAGCAAAAAAAAAAATTTCAACATTCCCCATAACCGTTCCTTATCTACCACAACGCTTCATCCAATGCAATATTACCGAAAAACAGATCTTGAGTATCATAATAACATATCCGTGCAAAGGGGAGTGGTACTGGTGAATACACTTATTCAAGATAACGGATTACTAGATCCGAATTATTCATATAAAGCAATGAAGAGAATCGAGCAGTACACACACCCAATATATAAGGGAATAGCTACAAAAAACTGCACATAGTTTATTCATTCGGCGAATTAATTCAAAGGAACTAGTGTAAACTCGTGCGATTAAATCGCGTGGGAAGTTTACAGCCGAATTCAATTTTACTTGCCCGAATATTTATTCATCTATCATATTTATCTATTCTGACAGGAAAATAAATTATTTCTGCCTATAGTGTAACATAGTGTAACTATGTTATGCACTGCCCTGCCTTACGCCGAACAACCCAATCCCACTCTGCTCCTTTCCATACTCCTCGCAATGTGCTGCGTCTTCTGCCCCTGCCCCTGCCCGTCTTACTCTGCCATGTTCACTACGATTCACCATTGCTATCATCCTGAAAATGATATACCAATTCAGATGTGTAGTGGAAACACACACACTGAAAAACGCAATGCGACTCCAAACGGCAGGGAACCACACAATATAACACTGCGCACAAAAAAGATATGGTGCGAATTCGTTTCCATGGTACCACCTGAACTGATACCTCGTGTCTCAGCAAGATTGTGCTATATGTGGAAATTTCAAAAAATATTTTTTTATATTATTTATACTTATTAGCCGACCTGAATGGCCCAGGTGTTTAGGAGCGTGTACCGATTCAGCGCTTCAATCCGAAGGGTCACGGTTTCGAGTCCCGCCTTCAGCATGGTCGTTTGTCCCTTGTCTCTCATGTGTTGACGCGGAGGTCCTCACGTTTTGCTGACTCCCAGATTAGAGGACCCCAAAAATTTGTCGGCAAGTTTCTTGGTGTTTCGAATATGCGTGACATCGCGTGGCGTAAAGGGTTACCGACCGTCGTCTGGAAAGAGCTCAAGGAAAACAAATATCAATAATTATGTATCAGATACAAACCTGTTAGTTACACGTGTAGTCATCCGTGACTTTCAACGTCCAAATAACCCCTTACTCGCTCAGATAGATTGAGTAGTTCATCCGGAAAAGGGATGTTTACATAACACACATTAGAAATAATATAAAGGATGATAATGAATTCGATTCATTTTTGGAAGGGAATATAGTACCTGATGTGTTCGTACGAGTGTATTCTAGAATTCACCCAGGATATTCTAGTATTCGGCAAAGGGTACTTCCATTGCTCGAAGGGCTCAGGCCCGAGAACACCTCCAGATGGCAAAAGTCCTATTAATATGACCCTAAAATATTAAATGTGTATGAGACTACTGTATACGTACTAATATATACGTACGATACTAATGACGTACGTAGTTGACGCGCACCACGTCCACCGTTTCGTCATACTTAGGAGTACCTTCATGGTCCATTTCATACACAACAAACAATTAAAAGCTCCTCATTAATATCTCAACCTCGAATATCCCCGTCGCTGCCACTAGCATTTCCTCCGCAAACCACTTCGCCGCCGCCATCCCTAGAGTCGTCGCCGCAGGCTCTGGTGCATTGCAAAAACCCGGGCGCCGTTACACTGCAGAGCGCAGACCGCTGAGCTAATGTGTGTGTCTGTGTTGTAATTACTGTCATCGGCGATTGGCTCAATTAGCGCGGAGTAGCAGGGTTCGCTGGGAACGTCAGTGCCCCCATTGCTTTGCTTTCGCCAGCTGAACATAGACCTGGATTTATGGAGGAACAAAAACGCATTGCGGGAGGATGAACTCTATAGAAATGAACAGAAAGTCTAGTTGGCACACATATCTTATTTCAAATGAAGTGCTAATGTTAATGATACATTGTAATATTATATTAATATGGTTTAATAATAACGTTGCTGATGTATAAACGTTCGTTATTTGTTTACATTTATTACTTGCTTTGAAGTTCATTGTTAATCATTATTAGCTGAAACCGGGTACTGCATCAAACATTAGTATAATCATGAAATCTATTTTTAAATATGTCAGAATGAAGTCTGCTACGAAAAAAAGAAGATTTAAGGTTCAATCTTTCCGGAATAAAACTACATTTTACTGTTTAAGAATTTCAGGTTACAACTCTCCGGTAAGGAAATAGAATCAGTAAGCATATTTTGAATGTTTAAATTGTACAGTACTTAAATTAACAAGTAGTAATATGGCGAGTTATATTACTCTCTAGGATATCTCTCGCACCCCACTCTCCATATCTCTCTATCGGTGTAGTCTTCATTACCCAAATCCTCTTTTCATCATTGCCTCATCCACTCCTGCTCCCCACGTAAGTCTAGGTCTTCGTTATCTTCGATGAGGAGCTGGTTGCCATTTCCACAATATTTTCGCACGTTCTTCGTTCATTCTTTGCATTTGCCCATACCATTTTAGTCATTTCATAGTACGTTTTTCATAAATTAGTAAGTAAAACTAATTCAGTATGAATGTTAATAATAAAAAAGTAAAAATATTGAAATAGAGAATGTTTATTTCTTACCATAACAGTAAATATTAATTTCTTAACACGGAAATTTCTTGTTGTTAGCCGGAGAACACGGCTGTTAGGAGCTGGATTTTTTTTCAAAAACTATCCTGTGCGTGTTAATAAATATTCATAGCATGAAAATATGCTAGACTATATCTATAATTTTAGACAATAAATCTTTTACTCCTCTAAATCACATGGTATTAACGCCTTACACAATTCTGAGGAGTGAGTTGGGAAATCGGGTGTAACCATCTGTCTAGTGCATGAACATGTATGATGCATGCCTCGGAGAAGAGGTCACTCCTGCGAGATGCATAAGCGAGCAGATGCAATTGCGTTGTCTCGCTCAGCTCTGGAAGTAAGCAATGAGGGCGACCGTATGAACGTGGAATACTTAATGTTAAATCCTCTCGTCTTGTTAGTTAATGTTCAAGGTTGTTGAGTGTCTCTAAACGGAGCAGTCAGAATTTGAAAACAGTCTTTACGTTTGGAGTAAATAATTACGGTTTAAAATTATTTAAAACTACTAGATAAAAATAAGAAATCTATATATTCCTCAAAGGCTGCAATACTGCAACGACGTGAAAACATATTTTTAAGGAAAATCATGTTTAACGTTTTTGTTGTAAATTGAAATACAAGCTTAATAGTTAATGAGTACTACTAAAAGGCTTCATCGGAGTTCCGTTACAATATAATTTCCTGCGTCTCCGCGACTGCAACGTTAGTAGGAGTAAAAACAGTAATATATAAACTACTTTGAATATTACCTATGATTTAAGCGCATTGAAGCAAAATATATATTTTTGGATAGAATCTCCTCATATACAACAAAAATTTTAAAAAAACATGCGCGAAGATACATCTAATTTTGGTGCTATTGTAAGAACATCTGGCAGTACAAGTCTGTAATTTTCGCAGTGCACAATTCGGTAATTGGAGTGAGTTTGGGGTTAAGGGAGAGGTAGTTAGAGTGAATTTTTTGAAAATTCTAGATGGAAGAAAGTCGCTACAAAACATTTCAGAACTGCATCTCATTTCAGAACAATTGTGCAACAGATCCTTAAAAGGTGTAATGAAGCCTTCATTCTCACAATCAACAGGTCAAAGAGTGAATCTTTCGACAAGCGGGTGTGTTTTTAGAACAGCACTTCTTTGTTCAAATGTTTCTTTCCAGAATAGAAAATATTTTTAATGACATATTTTTTCTGAACAATTTAATGCGAAAAATTTATAATAAAGAAAAATCTGAAAATGAAAGAAAAAAAATTCTCACTGCACTTAGTTTTAAGAAACATAAATTTTATAAATATTATAAATTTGCTTATTTTCTTTATTAATATAAAGTTCAATTGCGTCTCGTCATTTTAGACAGGTTGTGGTTATAAAATGTTATAAAATAGTGTCATAATTAAAAATGATTTTTTTTCAAGTTGTTCTACTGTTGCAGCCCATAAATGTTCTCGTGTGTCCCCAAAATCATTAGCCAAAAACATACATTTAAAACTTTATCATCTGCCCCAAGAAAACTTAACTTTCACTCAAGAGCATTCTCTCGACTGTCTTCAAACATGTAAAATAACTCACCTGAGTTAAAATTCTGTTTTAAAAACAATTATGAAATGTGAAAATTTTTTAGATGTAATGCATGTAAACACATACGTCTTAATGACTTGGCCAAATATTCCAGATGTGTAATTTATATACAAGAATGACGAAACGAGTTTTTAGTTTGTGGAGATGAATCATAGTTTATAATGGTAAAGCCTTTAAAGGTGTTATTTAATGTTGACTATTTAGAGAACTGTTTTTGTTTAAGCAATACCAATAATGTTCAGTTTTGTTCAGTTATAGTTCATTTTATTTGTATTTATAAGCTTACAGTAATACAGCTTTCTGGGTCTTTCTCAGAAATGTCATGAAATGACATATGAAACATTGTATTCTACACAAATAACAAATAATTAGCTCAGTATTTTGACAGATGAAAATAAGGACAGATTCAAGGGGACAGTATAACTAATGCATTCCATAATATTTCTCATGTTCAGAAATATGATGAATTCCTTTCCCTCGGAAATGGATCAAGGTGATTCTTCCTTACGCGGAGAATTCGTCACAGGAGCCGCTGGGCTATATTGCACAACACCAACTCGGCGATCTCAGAGAAAGCTTCTTTGCGAGTAAGGAAGGTATGCGTGACGCGTTTGGGAGGGGCTGTAACGCAGAGTAAGGTACATTATTACAAGACCCCGAGTAGTTATATGGTACGGATCTAATAATGGAAGGAAAGTAAAATGCCCAGTTTTGAAATACAACAATTAGAGATTTGCGGCCACACTCGTATTGACGCAGCAAAACTCTACTAGCTGTATGTGCGGTTTCCTTTTTGAGTAATGGGAGTTGCAATTACAATTTCGCTAGCACGTAGTGTGATTGGATACATTGTGCGGCCGCTGTGTTATGCCTATGCACACAATTCGTTAGTTGCACTTAAGATAACATGAAATTTCAGCAGTTTCGTGTACATATGCCTCATTTGTATCAGTTAATAACACACATCGTAACGGAATAAATAAATGCGAAGCTTTAAACGTAACTCTATGGGTAATGCAAAATATAGTAAACATAAGGGTAATTTGAACTTTACAAATATATTTTTAGTTTCAAAGAGTTTATGAAAATCAACATCTTTGTTTTGTACACATATCAATGAAGACAAGCAGGTTGTTCTACCGTTGAAGACAGATCCATGGCACATTCAGTAAATTTATCATAATACACGTTTGTAATTCATAAATAGGGAAATAAAGTCAATATTCTTGGGCTCTTGTTCATTTTCTTTAACCCAGTGAGGCAAGACAACATTATAATTCCAGACTAAGTTCGTCGAATTGATCCTCGTTGGTTATGATATAATTATGTACGATTGTGTGTGTTTGTGCACGTGTGTGTGTGCACGCACGAGTGCGAATGTGTGCGCGTACATGTGTGTTTCCAACCCTTTGTGTTCGCATAAGTGGAAATAAACTGTGCGCACAAGATAGGGCCAGCCGAATGAAGAGGAAGCACGAGTGTTCCTCTTCATTCATTCATTCTTTTGTGTAAGGTATTGCTACAAAAAGGTAATGCTCCTCCTTTAAATGATCGGAAAAAATCACAGAAATGCCCATCAGACGAATTAATCTCTCCAATACTGTAACATTTTCGTCACAGCTAATCTATGTCTCAAAAAATTTATCTCCTTCGGCAGTTGAACCCGACTCATTTGAATCCGAACTCATCCCGATTACGACGCGAAGTGAAATGTTTTTATCTTTAAAAGAAAGTCCCAAAGTTATTAAACTATTTCTTCAACAACTGTCTTGAATCAATTTGAAAAGTTTAATTTTAAAAACAACAACATATAGTAATTATACGTGCACTGTGTAGGTACGCTATTGCAACTGGTAAAAAATGAATTATCCATGAAAATTAACAACTTTCATTGTCAGAAAACCTGAAGCCATCAACAATTTCATTGCAATAATACCGAAATCATCCGGGCAGTGAAACGCCCATTATACATTTTCGGTGAAACAATGGCCCTCCGACAAAGGCGACGGGCGAGAAGGCCGCGCAGCACGCGTGTGTCGACGTCGTCTGCGTGCGTAAACGCAGCCGCGCTCCCGGGAAGCTCGTTAGCGCAGGAGGGTGGGTAGAGGCGGGGCTGGAGGAGGCGGAACGAGTCGGTGCGGGGCGGGGTGAGGCGGGGTGAGGCGGGGTGAAGCGGGGTGAAGCGGGGTGCATAGGGAAAAGAAGAGATTTTGGTCTCCCGCCGAACCCTGCCCAACGGTTAAGTAGGAGTAAAAAACAGTAATAAATATAAACTACTTTGAAATATTACCTATGATTAAGGTCGCAATTTGAAAGCAAATAATATTTTTTTTGGATAGAAATTCTCCTCATATACAACAAAATTTTTTAAAAAAACAATGCGGCGAAGAATACATCTAATTTTGGTGCTATTGTAAGAACATCTTGGCCAGTACAAGTCTGTTAATTTTCGGCAGTGGCACGAATGTCGGTAATCATGGAGTGAGTTTGGTGGTTAGGGAGAGGTAGTTAGAGTGGAGAAATTTTTTGAAAATTCTAGATGGAAGAAAGTCGGCCTACAAAACTTTCAGAAACTGCATCTCATATTCAAGAACAATTGTGCAACAGCATCTTAAAGGTGTAATGAAGCCTTCATTCTCACAATCAACAGGTCAAAGAGTGAATCTTTCGACAAGCGGGTGTGTTTTTAGAACAGCACTTCTTTGTTCAAATGTTTCTTTCCATAGAAAGATAAAAATATTTTTATGACATATTTTTTCTGAACAATTTAATGCGAAAATTTATAATAAAGAAAACATCGAAAATGAAAGAAAAAAATTCTCACTGCAACTTAGTTTTAAGAAACATAAATTTTATAATATTATAAATTTGCTTATTTTTCTTTATTAATATAGTTCAATTGCGTCTCGTGCATTTTTAGACAGGTTGGTGGCTTATAAAATGTTATAAAAATTAGTGTGCATGATACATGTACAAAATGATTTTTTTTCAAGTTGTTCTACGACAACTGATTCGCACGGCCCCAGTATAAGTGTTCTCGTGTGTCCCCAAAATCAAATTGCCAAAAACATACATTTCAAAAACTTTTATCATCTGCCCAAGAAAAACTTAACTTTCACTCAAGAGCATTCGTCTCGACTGTCTTACAAACATGTAAAATAACTCACCTGAGTTCAAATTCTGTTTTAAAAAACAATTATGAAAGTGAAAATTTTTTAGATGTAATGCATGTAAACAATACGTCTAATGACTTGGCCAAATATTCCAGATGTGTAATTTATAACAAGAATCGATCGAACGAGTTTTTTAGTTTGTGCGAGAATGAACATAGTTTATTAATGGTAAAGCCTTTAAAGGTGCTTATCTTAATCGTTGCACTATTAGAGAACTGTTTTGTTTAAAGCAATAACCTAATACAGTGTTCAGTTTTGTTCAGGTTTATAGTTCATTTATACTTGTCATTTTATAAGCTTAACAGTAATACAGCTTTCTGGGTCTTTCTCAAGAAATGTCAATGAATGAACATATTGAAACATGGTATTCTACACAAATAACAAATAATTAGCTCAGTATTTTGACAGAATGAAATAAGGACACGTTCAGGGACAGTAATAACTAATGCATTCCATAAAATTTCTCATGTTCAGCAAATATGATGAATTCGTTTCCCTCGGAAATGATCAAGGTGATTCTTCCTTAGCGCGGGAAATTCGTCACAGGAGCCGCTGGGGCTATATGTTGGCACCAAACACCAACTCGTGGCGATCTTCAGAGAGAGCTTCTTTGCGAGTAAGGAAAGGTATGCGTGACGGCGTTTGGGAGGGGCTGTAACGCAGAGTAAGGTACATTATTACAACCCGATGTAGTTATATGGTACGGATCTTAATAATGGAGGAAAGTAAAATGCCGCAGTTTTTGAAATACAACAATTAAGAGATTTGCGGCACACTCGTATTGGACGAGGCGCAGCAAAACGAATCTTACTAGCTGTAATGTGCGGTTTCCTTTTTGAGTAATGGAGTATGCAATTAAAATTTCGGCTGCACGTAGTGTGATTGGGGATACATTGTGCGGGCCGCTGTGTTATGCCTATGCAACACAATTCGTTAGTTTCACCTTTAAGATAACATGAAAATTTCAGCAGTTATCGTGTACACATATGGCCTCATTTGTATTCAGTTAACTAACACACATCGTAACGGAATTAAATAAATGCGAAGCTGAAACAACGTAACTGCTAGAGGATATGCAAGAATATATAGTAAAACGATAAGGGTAATTTCGAACTTTCAATATAGTTTTTTAGTTTAGGGGAATTGAAAAAAATCACATGCTTGTTTTGGTACCATATCCAATGAAGTATGTACCGCGGAAGAAAAGTGGAGCAGGTTGTTTCTACCCAGTTGAAGACGAGATCCCATGGCACATCATCAGTAAATTTATCACTAATACACGTTTGTAATTCATTAAATAGGGAATAAAGTCAATGATTCTTGGACTCTTGTTCATCTTCTTTTAACCCCAGTGAGGCAAAGCACAACACTTATACATATTCCAGACCTAAGTTCTCTGATTGATCCTCGTGGTTATATGATAATAATTATGTACGGATTTGAGTGGTTGATGATTGCTGTGCAACCGTGTGTGTGTGGCACGCACGAGGCGGAATGAATGATGCGCTTAGTTAGCATGTGTTGTTCCTAACGGTCCTTATGTGTCTCGCCATAAGTGTGTAAATAAACTGTGCCAGTGCAGAGATGCCGCCCCCACATAGAGGTAGGTGCGCATAGGCCGCCGGAATAAGAGAGAAGACACGATGTATCCTCTCATTCAATTCATTCTTGTTGTGTAGGTATGCTCACAAAAAGGTAATGCTATCTCCTTTAAATTGATTCGGAAAAAATCACAGAGAATGCCGGCATGCAGACGAATTAATCTCTGCCAATACTGTAACGTTTTCGTCACAGCTATCTATGTCTCAAAAAATTTATCTCCCCCATTCCGGCAGTTGAACCCCAGACTCATTGAAATGCCGAACTCAATCGATTACGACGGCGAAAGTGAATGTTGTTTTATCTTTAAAGAAAGTCCCAAAGTTATTAAACCTATTTCTTCAACAACTGTCCTTCGATATCCAATTTTAAAGTAATTTTAAAACAACAACATATAGTAATTAATACGTGCGACTGGTTCGTAGGTACGCTATTGCAACTGGTAAAAAATGGAATTATCCATGAAAATTAACCAACTTTCATTGTCAGAAATACCTGAGAGCCCATCAAACAGATTTCATTGGCCAATAATACCGAAAATCATCCGGGCAGTGACAACGCCCATTTATAATTTTCGGTGAAAATGGCCCTCCGACAAAGGCGACGAGGCGAGAAGGGCCGCGGCAGCACGCGTGTGTCGACGTCGTCTGCTGCCGTGCGTAAACGCAGCCGCGCTCCACGGGAAGCTCGTAGGCGCAGGATGGGTGGGTAGAGGCGGGCTGGAGGAGGCGGAACGAAGTCGGTGCGGGGCGGGGGAGGCGGGTGAAAGGCGGGCGTGAAGCGTGGGTGTAAGCGGGGTGAAGCCGGGGTGAGGCGGGTGAGGCTAAGGCGGTGAAACGCGGGAGTGGAACCGCGCGGTGAGAGCTGGGTGAGGCGTGGGTGAACGGAAAGGCGGCCGGTGAATAAGACAGGGGTGAGGGGCGTGAGGAGCCGGGTGACGCGCGAGGTGAAGCGGGGGGCGGTAAGCGGGGCGAAGCCAGGAGGTGAAGGGGGCGAAGCGGGTGGAAGCGGGGTGAAGCGGTGAAGCAGGGTGAGGCGGGGTGAGGCGAGGGCTGAGCGGAGGCGGGTGGAGTGAGGCGGGGTGAAGAGCCGGGGTGAGGCGGGGTCGAAGGCGGCGGATGAGGCGGGTGAGGCCGGGGTGAGGCCGGGTGAGGCGGGGTAAGCGCCGGTGAAGCGCGGGGTGAGGGGCGCGGGGTGCTGAGGGCGGTGAAAGGTAAGCGGGGTGAGGCGGGTGTGAAGCCGGGGTGAAGCGGGGTATGAGCGGGGTGAAGCGGCGGTGACAGCGGTGAGGCAGGCGAGCGATGAAAGGCGGGGTGAGGCGGGGGTGAGGCGGGATGAAGGCGGGTGAAGGCGGGTGAAGGCGGGGTGAGGCGGGTGAGGCGGGGTGAGGCGGGGTGAAGGCGGGGTGAGGGCGGGGTGAAGCGGGGTGGAGGGTGCGGGGTGAGGCGGGGTGAGGCGGGGTGAGGCGGGGGTGAGGCGGGGTCGAGGCCGGGGGGTGAGGGCCGGGCTGGAGGCGGGTGGTACGGCGGGGTCGAGGCGGCAGGGTTGGGGGGCGGATCCGGGGGGGCGGGGTGGGGGAGGGCTGGCGGAAGCGGGGTGAGGGCGACCAGAGTAAGGCGGGGTGGGGCGGTTGGGGGCGAGGTGGGGGCGGGTTGGGGGCGAGGTTGGGGCGGGGTGGGGCGGGTGGGGGCGGGTGGGCG
>BOPP01000063.1:3847269-3885728 GCA_017312745.1 Gryllus bimaculatus
GAGCGGGTGGAGGCTAAGGCGGTGAAAACGCGGGAGTGGAACCGCAGCGGTGAGAGCTGGGTGAGCGCGTGGGTGAAAAAGGCGGCCGGTGAGATAAGACAGGGGTGAAGCGGCGTGTAGGTGGTGAGGCGGAGGTGAACGCGGGCGTAGGGGGTGAAGCGGGTGAAGAGCGGGTGAAGGGGGGGGGAGCGTGAAGCAGGGGAGCGGGTGGAAGCGGGCGAGCCGGGGGAAGCGGGGTCGAAGCGGGGTGAAGCGGGGTGAAGCGGGTGAGCGTGAGCCTGGGGAGGCGAGGTGGGCGGGAGGCGGGGTGAGAGGCTAGGCGGGGTGAGGCGGGGTGAGGCGGCGGATGAAGGCGGGGTGAGGCGGGTGAGGCCGGGTGAGGCGCGGTTTGAGCGCGGGGTGGAGGCGGGTGAGCGGGCTGAGGGCGAGGTGACAAGCGGGGTGAGAGACGGGGTGAGGCGGGTGTGAAGCGGGGTGGAAGCGGGGTAGCGGTGAAGCGGGGTGCAAGCGGAGCGGGATGAGCGGGAGCGCGGGGGTTGAGGCAGGGGTGAGCGGGTGAGGGGTGAAAGGCGGGGTGAGGCGGATGCGGGTGGAGGCGGGGTGAAGCGGGGTGAAGGCGGGGATGAAGGCGGGGTGAGGCGGGGTGAGGCGGGGGTTGAGGCAGGGGTGAGGCGGGGTGAGGGCGGGGTGAAGGGTCGGGCGGGGTGAAGGGTGACGGGGTGAGGCGGGGTGAGGGGTGAGGCGGGGGTCGAGGCCGCGCGGGGGTGAGGGCCGGGCTGGAGGCGGGTGGTACGGCGGGGTCGAGGCGGCCAAGGGTTGGGGGCGGGATCCGCCGGGGGGCGGGGTGGGAGGCTGCGGTAAGCGGGGTGGGGCACACGATCCAGAGTAAAGGCGGGGTGGGGCGGGGCAAATTAGAATAGGCAGGGGGTGGGAGCGGACGCGACGTGGCCGGGTTATTGGGTGCGATGTTGGGGGTGGGCGAGGTGGAGGGGTCGTTGTGTTTGGGTAGGTGGCGTAACACAAATTGGAGAGAGATGGAGATAAGTTAAAAAGTATATAAATGCAAAAAAATGTATGGTGGGCCGGAGGCGGGGCGGAGACGTGCTGCATAATGGAAGGGCCACCCGGCGCCGCCCCGCACGCTCGTTAGCCCTGGACACGCCCCCTCGCCACGCCCCCCGCCTCCAACCCCACACCGCCCGAGTTCAGCGTTGAGCTGCTATCCCTAAAGCGGCTCTGACAGGGAGGTTCTAGGGTTCGAACCATGACGGGGCAGAGTTTAGATACTAGCAATTGTGAATAGAAAATACTTGTGGGTAGCTGTTAGAGCATTTCTCACACATGATGCTAGCTGTATCGCAAGTACTAAGTATGAGACGCACTAAGTATGAGAAATTAGTCGATACGTACAGAATGAGAACTGGCAGAATAACACAATTAAAAATTTACTGTTTTCAGTAAAAATCGAAATTGCTTTATTATTTTTGTATTTGTCCCGCGTTCCCGTGTATCTAACGAAACTATGGCTGCAAGCTGCATAGTTTTCCAACAATGTTTGAGTACAATACTTTTATATTCGAAATTAGTCATATGGATATATTAATTTTCAGGCAAGTGGGTGAACTACGAGCTCACGGACTGGAATTGTCTTGTAAAAGTAATTACATATTTGGATAATTAGAAACGAAGTAGGAATAGTGTGAATGGTTCAATTTCACAATTCAAAAGTTTATTGCCAAAGTGTCGTATCTCCATCTCCGTTTGTTTCCTAGTTAAACGAATCGGTATTTAACGAAGATGCTTCTCCGACATGCTTCTAAATATGGAGTTCCCGTATGTCAAACAGAATCCGATAACTGTGCAATTTTGAACTACAAGGTTGAATTTCAATACTTCCCCCTTGAAAATTGAATTTCATGAAGATACGTCACTTAAGAAATACGCTCTACATATTTGTTGATTGAGATGTTTTCTATTATAAAAAGGTTCTTTTGTTCAGTGAAGTAAAAAAGTCTTCCAATTTTTGTTCTCATTCCACCATGCGAACTGCAGGTGACACACGGACATTAAACTGGCTATTAAAAAGTAACGTCACGGTCATGCAAATTTGCTGTGCACATAGTGTATTGTAAAAAGGAGGGCTCACTGAACGTCGTGATATACTTCAAAATAAATCACCATGAACTAGCAACACTCATAAAAAGCAAGTGTCTCTTTTGTTAGCAAGAATGTCTATCAAACTGAGAATTAGTTTTTTATTGATACGTTTCCACGGCACATTATACACAATTGTTTTCAAATTATTCTTAAAAGACGCATAAATTCAAATATCTACCTTCAAAATTCATACATCTACACGAAATATTCAAAGAAACAATTACATTCTTCAACGAATACGAGGTACAGCTCGACCTAAATGCCATTTATGAGTGAATGTCAATGCCGGAACATTTAATGGTGAAACAACAGCTAAGTTCCCTCGAACATTCAATTAGACCAGCATTTCGACAGATTTCCCAATGTGTTCGAAGCCAATGTAACACGTGAAAACCATGCATTAAGAAACGATTTCACTAATTGAAGCACGAGAACAATCAATGACATTCAATTATCTCATCGACAAAAAGTCACGAGGACACCGTTTACGGGGCTTTGCAAAGGTTCTTTCCGGCAAGAGTGGCAATTTCAGCCGCTAATCCACACCTCGTGGCCACACGGCAGAGCTGGGTGTGGAGGAACGGGCAGAAGTTGTGGCTGGGCGAGGCGTTCGGCATTTCCCTCACGAAACGGAACTCGCAGTGGGCGCTAGTTGCACGTGACATGGCAACGTTGAGCTGAAAGGCCTACACAACAAAGACGAAACGATGACGAAAAAGAAATGAATCAGTTGCTCTTGTAATTGATCACACAATAGATCGGACGTGCTTAGAAGCGTAGAGAATATCGAAAAAACTGTGTCCAGGCATTTAATAACGACTTAACGTACTAAGCAAAAAATCGTCAAAGAAGAAAGTTAGATCTAACAATGGGCATGTACAATGCGTTGAAATGATTAGGATCGTAAGTAAAACAAGACTGATCCACTTTCTCGATATCAGGGGCTCAGAGTTAGAGGTTCAGCGTCGAAAAATCGTAATTTTTTCCAACAGCATAGAACAATACTTTCTCTATACATATTACGTAAATAGAGTATTATTACGTAAATTATGTATGCGAGAAAGTAACTAGTGCTGCTACAGAATAGCACTGACTTTCCCATTTTCTATTTCCTTTGATCTCGGTTAGCTATACGAAGTTGCCACTTGTAAAGTACCCACAAATTTTAAAGATTTTTTTTTTCAAAATATCAAAGCTTCCACTGGAGCCAGATGGACAGAGGTTCCTTCAATTTGGAAAAAATTCAACGCACTATTTAGGCGCTAGGTGGAGTTACAGGCTGCCAGATTGACAGACGGACGTTTAAAAAAAAACATTTTTCAGTATCAGGTGAGCCCAAAATGTTTATTTCCGTTAAAATATCGAAACAGATTTCCGGCCGCATAACATAACTTTTCCTATACTGCATATATTACTCCGTATATACGTACGCATACGGGAAAGTAAAAACTCAACAAGTAACACCGGTTATTGTGAAATGTTTTACATTGAGGAGATGAAAAATTAAGTAATAAATGCACAAAAAATGTATGAAAAATCAGAATAAATTTAAAACTGATTTATTGTGGTCATTTGCAACTTAAGAAACTATTCTAAACAGAATCATTTAAGGAGGATTAAGCGTTTCAAAGCGTTTCTATTTTACGTTTACATTGAACATGTTTATACTTCATATTTTCAGTAAGGCGGAAGTGTTTATAAAATTAATTTTTTTGTGAAAAATATACATTAATGTTCTGCTTCATTTCTATTTATGCACTTTTCTACCGATCTGAATGTCTGAGGAGGCTCACGGGTTCGAGTCCCGCCTTGAGCATGATTGAGCATGTCCCTTGTCTACCATATAAGTGTTATTGCGGAGGGCCCCGTGTTCTGCTGAGCCCAGATCACAGAAGCTCGCAAGTGTGTTCGTGTCTAGTCTACGGAAGAATATTGCTACGGCTATGGCAGACGTTTGCTTTGAAATTGGAGGCCCACGTGCCATGTTTACGACGTTCGTATGTGCACTTTGCAGTAAGTCCGTCTCACTGTACGGCGTGCATCCTGCTTCTGACGCCGTTCCTACTCGCAAGCGCTAATAAGCGCATGCGGTGGAAATGGGGTCAGTGACAGGTAACTATTGCAAAGCATCCGACGATCCTGATCGAACTGGTTGGTTAAGAACCTGGTTCCTCGGTAAACCCGGGACGAAGGCACTTGATCTATTGCGTCGTGACTTACATGCCCTTGCTATTAGAAGTCTGCTATCTAACACCTAAATGTTAAGAGCACAAAAATATGGTAGAAACTAACTTATTTATTACAATATTACGTTATTCTTGCAATTTATACAAACATATATTGTATTAAATACAAGGATGCTATGTTCATCGTTAAGCAGAATAGATATAATTTTCAATTTTATTTTCATTTGAACAAATACGAACTACATATTTGACAACTACAACTATCTCTTTCAGAATTTTACCTTTATATAAGTCCACGAAATAAGTATAAGTAGTCTAAAAATTCAATACATAAACACTTCTATTAGAGCGATATGGAACAAATATCGACAAATAACTGAACATGTACCAACTGTCCCATGAAAACACATTGTACACTGAAATATCATTAGTTTCCAAACTGTGCGGTAATTTTTTATTATGATATAATCTTAGGTATTTCCAATCATATTTATTGCACATAATCTCTTCAATGTACGAACATTACGAAAATTTAGCTAACACAACTAAAAAGAGTAATAACAGCTGCTAATGTAGCCTTCCTACATTGAGTGCGTGATATTCGTTTCGACGTTGAAGGATTCACTGTGTCCATAAAAACAACCTGCAAATAGAAAAGCTAACAAGGAAGAAACCACAAAGCCTGTGACCTCTATCGAACCGGTAACGCGTTCCTCCACCGGAGAGTCAGCAAAGAATAACACGAAGGCAATCGATTCAACAGAATCCTTTGATTATATTCCACTTAGGAGATAAGTTTTGTTTACCCGTTTTGGAGCAATTTGCTTTCCTGAAAAATAAAATAACTTTTTTTTGTTATTTTAAGTTCGCATCAAATTCTAGGTCATTAGCGACCACTATTGCTTGTAACGGTATGGTAACTGTGAAGATGCCATGATATGGCGATGATAGAGGGTGAAAGGACGAACACAATACAACCATGCCCGAGGCGGGACTTCAACCCGCGATTCTTCGGTCCGAGATCGCTACGGCACTGTTGCCTTGCCACCGTGTCGGCAAAATAACTTTGTCTACCACCGTCCCCGAAAAAAGAATCTTCCCCTTACTATTCTTGCGTTTTCTCCCTGTCTACATCGTCTCCTCGTCCCACAGCCATTGGCTCGCCGAATGGAACGGGAAGGTAAGCGTAATAGCAAGGCGTAACCCTAAAGAAAAAAAAGGGTCAATTCCGTGCTCGCCTTTCGATGGCCGCGCAAAAGCAGACCAGCTAAACAGCCCACGGCTAGAAGGGCAAGCGCCAGCCCCCGCCCTGCTCACATTCCCGCGCCACCCTTCGACCCCCCCCCCCCCCCCTCGAGGCCGTCACAGGGTCGAGTCTCGCTCTCCGGGGAAAGGCTTTCCCGAACGATATCCGATTGGCGTAAACAAAAGGATGTTTATCGTCTCGCACTCTCGACACGCAACCGCCCCCCCCCCCCTCAGGCGTCGCGGGATACGCGTTTCGATCGGGCGGATTTCAATAGAAAAGCGCAGCGTCGAATGACGTGCGTTTTGAACACACAAGAAATCGAAACCGCTAACTGCGGTCAGTGGTCGACACAGGAATCCTAATTAGTGATTCAACGAGGGACCGACGGCCAGGGAAACTGACAACCCGAGAGAGCGTGACACTGGCATTTGAGTGTACGGTGTACCTCGGCTAACGAGTGCAAGGAATGTGTAATCGTTAAAACACCACCGTACGGTCATTTGTTTGCTCGTAATACCAATCTACTATCACAGGATAGGTGATTAATTATAATGCCCGCAATATTAGTATTAAAAAGAGTTCAAGGATTCAGTTTTCTCCCAATCTGATAGACCATAACCTTTCTGACTGCGTCCGAGTTTTATCAGATAATACGGAAGTGCGGGGAATATGTCAGTTGCTTGTCGGAACCGAATTGCAGCGGTCAATGCAGAAATTTCAGGCTCTCATATCACGCAAGGCTGTCCTTAATAAGATATTTAAGAGCAATCAACCCATTATGTTTTCTTATTTCTGATAAACTGTGAAAATTATTTTAAATTGCTATCAGGCTGCAGATGTGCAGAAGATATTTAAATGAGTATCCGGATAATAAATATGCATGAACATGCTCTCAGAATAAAACCATCCGATTGTTTGCGGAAGATCATTGCATGTTTCACCTTGATAACGTGGAATATCCGCCACGAAATTGCTTTGCGTGTCTTCCACACTTTCCTCTCGAGATTGCAGTGCAAGATATACGCTGCATAATAATTAATTTTACCTCTAAAATTTAAAAATATGAATCAAAGTAATTACTTCCTCCCGCACTTTTGGTCGGTGAGAATGTCTGTTCAATCAAGGCGCAAGGCACTCTCGTTGATGAGGTTAGGATACGAGCGGCCTTCAAGATAAAGATAATGTTAAGGCTAAGGACATTCGCAATAAACGCTGAAGGTCTCACCATTCGAAATGGTAGATCACCAAATTACTAGAAAGCAATCACGGTTTCTGAGATATCCGTTTGGGTGACACTTCTTACAAAATTTGTATAGTAGAAATATAATATTTTAAGAGACAATTAAGGGATAATAAATGTAACTTCAAATTAACTTCTGCCCATACCACGTCACACACAGTTTTTAATTGTTTTGACGTAAATAAATAAGAATGAAGGGGTAAGCTAAGCCTATTCTAAGTCGCCTAATTACAACATATATTTATAAGAAATATTGTTCTAAAATAATAGAATATATTATTTATTTTGCTACTTAGGAATACATGGAATACTTCCGGTGGTAGCGGCGGATATTTTGTGGCGGATATTCCACGTTATCAAGGTGAAACATGCAATGATCTTTCTAAGTAGTTTCTACAAATACACAACACAATCAAATGTACATTAAAATATTCGCATGTTACTTAATACAATTTTACAAGATTAGTACATTAAACATACCATGTTAAAGCTGACATAAAATAACGACAATTTTAAATGTGTATATAATCTCTTGATATTCAAACATTTTTTCTGCAACTTTAATAATTCATTTTTCAAATGTTCTAGAAGATATTTTTTATCAAAATTTAAGATTTAACGTATCTAGTTTGATCCTATTACGACAGTGTGATTTGTTCTAGAGGTTTTGTTCTAAAGAAGGCACGCTCCTCGTAACACAATGCTTGCGAACGACTTCGAATTATTCACTCGAATGTCAATAATAACGGCAAACCGGCAATAACGGCAAACCCATTGCAAAAATTAAAACAAGTATCCTTTATCGTGTGAGGCGCGGTTGAGTGATCCAGTTTCTGGTGTTAAATTGCATAATTATCTGGCTGGAAGCAAAATGTAGCGCGTGCCCTTTCGAAATGAATAACCCGGCATTAAGCTCCCACTGCACGTACGGCTGTATCGCATTGTGCGCCGCACTGGCGCTTGAGGTGCCCCTAATCTGGGGCCGCTGGAGGTGGCATGGTTCGTTGGATTGGATACTCTTCCGCACGTCGCGCTAACTATATCTGTAGAATATACTTGGTTCTCAGGACTATTCACATCATAGACGCCAACTGCGAGATATTTGTGTTCTGGAAATTGGTTATAATGTTTTAGTAACATAACCGTCTTTTACTTTAAAGTGTGAGTTTACAGTATGTCTAATATGACATAGTACAATATCACATACTGTAAACTCACACTCGTCATAATTAGCTTAATGGTTTCAACAAGACGCCAAGATGTACTTAACTTTTTATCCTAGAAACTATTTTATATTTTTACACATTTACTAACAATGTATATTGAAATCCTATATATGCTCCTCTTTTCTTGGATTTTATAGAATTAAATCAACATGAACTATTATTATTTCTAGTTTTTACTAACTTTCTTATACACTTTTAACTGTCCGGTCAAATATATTTTTGGCCAGCTCAATATTCATTTTGATATCACATCCATCTAAGGGGTTTTATTCCTACTGCATGGGTTTGAAAATTCATCGCTCTACGAGGTCTCGTCGAATAATATTTACTTTGGAAAATTTATTTTGGGGCACTCTCTTGCTAAAATACAAAATATTATTCTAAATTGTTAAATGCGCAACAATAGGAATCGAAATCGAAATCTGCAATAGAGAAAATTAAAGAAAGAAAAACATAAGAAGTTTCATTATATTTATGGAATGAGAGCTCAAGAATGCAAAATGAGAGCTCAAGAAAACGTGAGCTGATAGTAAGTTTCAAAAGCCAATTTTTGCAACATCTCTTTTGTCAAATTATAACGGTGCTCATCGCACAAATAGCGGTATTCGGACATTTGATAAAACAGTTTAAAATGTTGTGACTTGAAGGTTAAATCGGCAATAAATCGGAGAAAGATTGTAATACATTGGTAGTTTTACAGCGTGTTAGTACTTTACAAAAAAATGTGTAAAAATGTTAGATTTTGGGAGTAAGTTTGAATATTTTAAATCGTAACCTTTTTTATTGAAGACATTAATTCTGTGTGAAGTCTTTTGAACACTTATTTGCCATGTGTGTACTAAATGGTTGTGTACAAATTTACAATTAAATCTATAATCACGTTTTAAAATTTCACATAACATATTTGACAACATATTCGTACAATGATCTTGTTTGCGACAATATAATCCTGCGAAATAAAGATATTTCACGTCTTTTGCGCGCTTTTATTTTTATTTTTTGTACAAATTGTCGGCATTTTAAACCTGAGAATAGTCAAGATACCAAACAGCGATACAGTTTTCTGTTTCATCGTGATATTAAATCCTGTATTTTCCCTTCATTTCTTTGATTTACGTGCTTTCGGGTAATACAATGAACCTTGTTGACATATAAAACATTAGTATTATGTCGCTGTCGAACTGTAAGATTACTAAAACTTAATAATAATGCATCTCAACCATAACAAAAATATTTTAATCGTACCCGTTCTTTAAACAAATATTTTTATAAAAATAAACATAATTATGTGCTGTATAAGTTACAATGATGTTTATTTAAAAAGTTAGCTTACTTGTTTTTTTGCTTTGGTCCATTATGTCTAAAGATGCATCTGCATTCTTCTTCAGATAGAATAGGTGAACTTGATGTGTTGTTTATGATACACATGCGCTGCGTTCTTCAAATTCACTACACCGAGACTACGCCAACCTCGGACCAAATGAACTACTCGGTGATTTATTCTAAACTGTTGTGTTACAAGTTGTGGCCGTGAAGCGCTGACTAAAGGTTGTGCTTGCTTCAAACAGCTAAATTGTTCCGGTGTGGTGAGCACCAACAGGCGAGCTGTTTCATGAACGGTTTAGTTTAAAACTGGCGATGAAAATATAGAATATATTTCTGACACATCGCTAAGTATCGCTATGCTTATACTAATATGTTTTAGTTTAAAAGGAAAATTATATTTTAAGGATTATAGTATGCATAATATTCTTAACTACATTTCTTAACAGTCTGGAATCCATTACTTTTTAGAAAATATGAAACACTGGAGTCTTTGAATCTTTTACATTTAAGAGAAAGAGATCGGTTTCAACAAATAGTTTATGATAACAAAATCAGATATCAGAAGAAGAACTGACGGAATTACAAAATAACTATTTACGTCTACTGCTGCCCATACCACAGCCAGATATCGTTTAAAACTCAAAACTGAATTTGAAAACTCAAACAAACTTTACCCGTCTCGAATTATTTACAATGAAAAAATATTTTTTAATATTTCATCACATGCAAACATTTTACATAATTGGAAAATTATGGAATACAATAAGAGACAGAGCGGTAAAATAGTGGATTTGAAGGTTAAAAATGAACAGAACAGACAAAAATTTGCAATAACCAATTATTTTGGTCGAAATATACCAGATACGAAGGTAGTGAATATAGTTCAGTTCATTTGCAAAAACAACTATCAAGATCTGTCTTTAATACAACACGAAGGTACAATGAATTATAAGAATCCCAACTCCATCTAGGAAAAACATTACCCTAAAATAATTACAATGAATTGCAAACTAAAGTACCAGCATTACATGATAAACCGTTCTCATTTGGGTGCTCATTATATTTTTAATGTTAAAAGGTCACTTGTAATAAAAAATAAGTAGTATTGAAGACTTACCTTCTAAAAACCAGTAACCAGTAAACCAGTCCAATAACAAAAAATAAATATTTATTGACCCAAAACGATGAACGCAGACAGATCTAACGATATGATTTGAGTAGTTACTTTATGAAATTGCCACTCGTAGGGAAACATAAAGAGAAACATTAATACAGGCGTGTCAAAATGTTTCTGCATGAGCATCTTGCCCATGTAGGAAGCCCGATGCTTCGATCACGCGATAGATCCTCTCACTCGTTTCCTTTCCCTTCAATTCTAAAAATGGGTCTATAAATGCAGAAGTGCGCTCAGAATATCAGGAAGAATGATTGATTCATATGAATTTTTTTCCGGATTTTTTCTATCAATCGAAATTTGAATTACATTTACAAACTTTATTAAGTAAGTGATGATTTCTTTCGTATCCAGAGAACATAACTTACCTGCCCATTTGCACTGGAAAACCTATGTTCTATTTTATGAGAAGTGACCTCCATTCATGCAAAATTCACATCAGTGTGACAGCAACAATAGTTTCTGCGCGCTTAGTAGCGCATTTTTTTATACTGGAAAAGTACTTGAAGTGCGTCTACTACGATCTTGCAAAGACGCCTCATAGCGCAGCAGATTTATTGACTGATTAGTGATACCGTTCGCGTTAACGGCTGAGGTTATTAGTTCTGTAAGAGAAGTGCGTGTTATATCGTGGGAGGTGGCGGTGATTTTCCCCCGCTGGATGGCTAAATCCGCCACCAACATACACGATCATTTATTATTGGCGATCGGGGAAGTCAAAACATGTTGTTTAAAACACGTTTTGATAATGATGTAGTGTTTTTCTGTTTCATAAAATTCAAACAAGAGGGAATATAATTTGGAGTAGACATGTTGGCATTTGCCTAAATGACATTGGAGAAGTGAGGATCATTCTTCAAGATAACAATAATTTTTCCAAAGTGGATGGAAAAGTCATATAATTGTTTTTTTATTAATTGGTGTTTTCTTTTCGTGAGCGTAAAGATGAAAACCATCAAATTTCATTACCTGTAAACCTTTTATAGTTCAGGCGCATTGTTAATTTTAATTTCGTTCTTACTTCGTCAATTATCCTTTATAACAAAGATTGTTTTCAATCAAGAACTCTTTAAATATTGTGCTCGAATTGATCATCTCAACGTTATATTCAGCCGTGTATGTAACAGACAACGATAATAAATTGTCTATGCTGTACTCTTCCTCCAAGAGTTCTCGGAACCAGCATTGCGAGAAAAGTAATCCATCCGATTTATTGATGTATGTGTTTGGCAATTTAGGGTCAGAGTAATCCGTCTTTTGCAAGCTAGCGGTGCTCCAAGGCCGGGGACTTGTTTTTATTTATTATCCACACCTGGGAGTAAGGGAGGCACAAGGCGCGCATTACGTATTCTCATCATCGTACCTAGATTTTCTTTCGTAACTGAGCTATAGAATCTGAGAAGTGTCCCGACTGGGAATCGATCCCGACTCACGGAAAGCAAGCACGTTGTCCATGAGCCACCCGAGGGGATCCTTTGAGTTGATGAGCTGTAAATAATGAATCGTATACAATAAGGGACATTAGAATATTATTCACATAGATGTGAATGTGAACTATTGGAAACATTGTGAACCAACCCAATAATTTATTGGTTTAGAACTGATAATACCCCTTTTACATTCGATTTTTTAGTGAACACATTGCGTTTGTGTATTAAAAACAATACCTGCATTAAATACGAGAATGTGAAAAATAAATGTTTTTTTCATAATACTGAGACAATAAAATGAAAATTCAGTTACACGTACAATTAATACACAACCTTTAGACCTGAAATCTTGGGTAAAACCTTTTTTTATGGAAACGTGATTGTTGATAGATGTTTTCTGAGAACTTTATCACGTCCCACATCTAAATATTTGCATCTTCCAGGTCAGAAATATTTACAACAATCGACAATATTAAATATGGACATACATTATCATTGAATCACGTTCCGCCTTTCAAAAAAGAACTTAATTGGAATCTGTAGTAGTAAATAACTGGATGGATTTCAACCGAAGCATTACGTTCAGAAAAGTACCACGTTCACGTCCTGATGGTGGTGGCGGATTTTAAACAACAATTAAGTTGCTAGGGTGAAACCGAGTTCTGTCCGGAAGTGAATTGTAAAGAATGGCTGCTTTCAGTAGTTTCCTTGATTTCCTACGATTAATTTCCGATAGATGCCGAAGCAGTAGCCTAACGAGCCACGGACCGAGCGTCCGTCCTGTCTCAGTTCCCAAACAGGAACCTTTGCACGCGGTGATCTTTGACAAGAGTCGGAGACACTGATTGCAGCCGGATGGGACACCCCCAGCAACACAATATTTTATTTCGTTGTAGGTTAACCGACATGAAGATTAAATATATTTTAAAATAAATTTTTAAAGTCTGAAATGATGTGCATATAGCTTTAAGTAACACGTGTATGTCTCCTTTATTCTTAATACGCTCACAAATTTCGAACTGTAATATTTTTTAAAGTTCTGATTCACTTAATGACTTGAATGTTTTCTCTCATTAATTATCGTTTCCAATTCGCACTCCTCACAATTCTTTACTGCCGCTCCGCGTCACCCCTCTGTATTTAAACTGCCGCGTTCGACAACCTTGTGGAACTCCATAGCGTGCTCGAAGCCTTGGGCCTACTTTTGCTCCGCCCCTGTCCTCAAGTCTACTACGCGAGTGTCTTGAAAAGTGTAACCCTTCCGAAGTCAAACCTACAGGAACAGTTCTAAAGTATTTACCTATTCTCCACCGATGTAGGTGTCTCAAGGGTTTCCTGAGACACGAACCGCGTTTACAGAATTCTCCAGGGGTAAAAGGGTTTGAGCAACGCTGACGTCGAGCACAGACCCCACCCGGCGTCAGCCTCTCACCGAGGGTAACTCAGCACTTGCTCGACTCGAACTGTGTCATACAGCGTGGCGGCTTGCACAATCCTCCCACAAATCAGACCCAGATACGATCCCGGGACTCGGAGCTTGTCGGCAAGCTGCCAAGAGTAAATACGGACAGTCGGCTATCGATAACGCCCTCTCTGCGGAGCCCGGCGCTGCGTTGTTCCTGGGGCGACCCGCATCCATCTTCGCCTTGTCCCCGTTGCCGCCCGCGCGGAGAGAGGGTGGCGAGTCGCAATTGTTCCCCGCAGGCGCGATGTGCAGCATTCGAAAGGAGAACGTGCCGATTAAACCAACCACTACGCAGCAATCCATCAAAAAAGCACAAATGTGGGACTGGCGCAGAAGAAAATTTCGGAATCTTTATTTTAAAAATATTTGTTCTTGAAAATATTATTTTATCGAACATACTTTCTTGAAAGTACTACCGGCTATTCTGCTGTACTTATTTTTAAGTATAACGTATGTGTGATTTATAGGTCTTTTTTCAACATCTTGGTCATATAGCTACCACTGTGATTGTTAAACTGAGGGGGTAAATATAGGGAGAACACTTAAAGACAACACACACATATCCATGCCCGAGGAGGGATTCTAACCCGCGACCCTTCGAGCCAAGGCAGTTAAGGATCTTTAGCCTTAATGACCTCGGCTATCCAGGCCGATTGTAAGTCTGTTTGTTTTACAGTTATCTCAGAATAAATGTTACAAACTTCTAGGTGATGTAGAGGATTGAAGATGATTCATTCTAGCCAATGAACCTGTGGTGGGCAATACAATATAACGAAATTATACATGTGACATTTGCTACTAATTTCCCGGTAACTGATCGTTCACTGGTGTTTGCCACGTTTTGAAAGATTTTTGTGTCTGTGAATCAACAGTGCAGGATAAGGTGACAGGTATAGCTTCATTTTGAGATTTCGCATCGTTTGATCTTTAGTAAACTTACTCGCCCTACACGTCCTAGAAGATTGTAACATTTACGTAGCGTGTTCGAAAAGTAAGTACCGTCTTGGAAAACAACTCATAAAAAATTGTTTTTCAAAACAAAATTTATTTTACGTGAAAGAGCATTTCTTAAACTATTTTTCTACATAGTTGCCACCCTTGTTGAGACATTCATCATAGCGGGAAACCAACTTTTTTATGCCCTCTTCATAGAAAGATGCTTCCAGTCAAGACAATCACTTCTGAACACTTTTTTTGAAAACGGTTCTGCAATTTGTGAAAAGCTTATCACAAAGTTTTACTTTATATACCGCATGTTTTCACGAATTTTTTCATTCAGTTTTTCAACCAACCCATTATTGTTAACAAATGCCGACCACACCTTGCTTCCTCATGAAAATATGTTCGTCTATCATTTAATTGTCTAACTCACTTTCTCATTATTCCATAACTCATTACATTTTCACCATACATCTCTACAAGTTGGCGAAGAATTGCAGCTGGTTTAAATTATTTGCATTCAAAAACTGTGTTCAGAAGTGGCTGACTTCACTGACGGCATCTTTCTATGACGAGAACATAGAAAATGGGGACAGACAAATATCTGAATAATGGTGACTACAATGTATATAAGTAGTGTAAGAAATGCTCTAACACGTGAAAATCAATTATGTTTCGGAAAACACATATTTATGAGGGGTTTTTTTTTCAAAATTGTACTTTCTTTCCGAACAACACACGTATTTGGCGACATCTCTAGTGAGTAATACCTGAGGATGAAACTGTATGTCCCGAAACGTTGGCAAATGTACGAATTTGGGTGATCTCTATTTGCATTCACAATTTGCCCATCTCCTGGGAATCTACATCATTATGAAAATATAATTGCTAATTAGTGCTGCCTTCTCTTACTGTGCACCAGATTTCAATAATTGCAACAGAATGTAATGAAAGTTCATCATTGCCCTGATTTCATGATCGTGAAGGACTTTTCACACTGTATATCCGGGATAAAGTTTTTGTTACTTTGAATGAATTGCTTTCTCGCATCTCCCAATTATCTCATTGTTCAAATATAAAGTAATCGGATATTGAAGTATATTAACTTGTGTATATACTCAAAGGATTCGTTACTGGCTGAAGAAGAATAACAAATAATAGTTCACTGACTAATAAACGTCATCTGAGGTCTTACGTAGAAAGACTATTTGTGTTCTACTCTTAGTTTAAAACTCATATTATGTTCCTTTTAAAAATCTTGCACCTATTGAAATTCAATTGCATGCACTAAATCAATTTCAAATCGAACTTAACAAGTGTTTTTACCTCGAATATTGCAGTAGAATTTTTTAAACCCATTTATAAAACTAATATTTTTCGCTGTGATTTCTGCATTACCACTTACACCTGTTTATAAGGCTGAATATTTATAAATAACATCCATCACAATTTTTGTACACAAATTCGATTCAAATATATCTTCCTAGACTTTTTATAACACCAATCTTTACTTCTTGACAGGCAGTTTTTTGTTTAGTATAATACATTTGAATGATATTTCATATTACAATGAACGTTCTCTGCTTTTAAACAATTCCATGACTCTTCAACAACAATTTTCTTTCCGGAATCTCCATCTTTTCAGAAGCTCCATCAGAATTTTGTCTTGAGTTGAAAAAGTAAACAGAGGAATCCAAATCGTTTAGTAGATTTTATAGCACACTTTCAACAAGGAATTCACATCAACGTGTCCTGTATGTTCGAACAAACGAAATTCGCGGCAGCATGCGGCAACCATATCACGCAATTGCATAGAGCATGTAGGTCCACATTCCCAGGCACTTTTTCTTTGGACCCATGCATCAAGTTGCAGGTATTGCCGAGAACAGGTGACACAGCGTACGAGTATTCCACGTACGTGTTTAACAAAACAGCACTATTGAATTTTTTTTTCTTCAAAACATTCTTTTAAACAAAATTTATGTCTCACGAGTGGAAAAATTATGTGACGTTCGTGACACACAAACGAAAAAACCACTTTCCTTCTCGCCGCTGTCTAAGGTTTTAGCAATACTTCTTCTCGGATGGCCAACGCTACAGATTCAGAATTTGGGACAGGCAGGTTGCGAGACAAGAAGAACGGAACAGGGCGACATGTGATATAATGGTCACAATGTTAGCCTTCTGTTTATGGGTAATTGAAATTTGTGTTTAGTTTGAATGTATTAAGAATCAAACCCACGTCAGCATTGTTTCTAACATACCATCTTACGAGTCACTCCTTATTTAGGCTATTAATAATCCATTTGCTATTTACATCACTCCCAGATTGATAACAGACTGTCGGAATTTACCAATGAATAAAGTAATTAAGGTTAGGGTAGCAAAACACTGGCTGCAGGCTATCTTTCCGTACACGTGCTTCACTAACAATGGAAGCAGTTCGCGTGAAGAAAGAGCGGACCTTATTGTCTAGCATCGCTTTGAATGAACATTTTTTTTTTCATCACAAAAAGGAAGAACGAACAGAAAATGAAATGCATTAAAGTTTTCGATAAAATAAACGATCGTCAACAACTCAGTCGTGAGAAAGACTGGATCTATAGAGAATAAGCTAAGCATGTGCTCAGGGCCCTCGCTGGTTAGGAGCCCCCCCCCCCCCAATATTAGTTATGTAACAAAAAATTGACAACATAATGTTGTTGACAAATCGAAAGACAAAACGTACTTCGAAATGATTTGTTACTTTTAAGTGGTATATTTCGATGTCGGTTGTACATTTTTATATAGTATCAAAGCCAATGACGTCCAGAAGATTAGAAATAATGCACGGAGATTTCAATGAATTAAATTGCAAATGCTTTTTGATACATTTTCAAATTTTATTTTCAATTATGTGTAATTGCTAAATCAAAAGTGACAGCAAGAATACTGTCACTTATTCTTATAACGACAGGAATGAAGTAACTGAAAGGCCGAATCATATCCAGCAACCGCCACTATCCGTCACAGTTCCTGTTGAAATCTTGCGAATCCGGTCTTGCAAGTAATTTGAGCACTTCAACGCGCTTCAGAGGTGACGAGAGGGACACGGACTGCGTTCTCTTTTCCAATTAGCGTTTCTAAAGTTAGGATCTTTTGACCTATGTTCAACACTTTAAAAGCATGAACATTAAACGCACACAACAGAAAGGGGGCAAACTTACCTTTGTATTGTCTTCTCCCTATCATATCCTAATTTTTCCGGTTATTTAAATACTTAATGTTATTATTCTTAACATGTTATTATTCTGAATTCTTAATTATTCTCATTCTATTAATTATTAATGTTATTGTTCTCGTAACATCTTGAGACCGACTGATGGAATCGTGAACCGTAATGTAAGAATGTTTACAATACCGTTCTTGTTTCTCCTGTATTGACTGATTTTTCTCAAGACTAGCAAACTATCATCCAGTGTTATCTCTGTCATATTATTTCGAAATCAGTTGAGATGAGAATGTATATTGAAAGTGTGTACGCATGCGTTGGGGTACGTATCCCAATAACGCATTGAAATTCGTAGTCATATTTTCAAATTTACGTTTGAAAGGAAAGGAGATCAACATCTAGACATTTTCTAACATACATCTTATATTATCTTACTTCGTTTAAATTCCTGAGAAGTTTACATACCGAGAAAGTTATAATTTAAAAACCGAAAGAATATAATATTTCAAATTATTAAAAATAATTATTTTCTAGCATTTATAATGCATGTTACTCAACCATTTGTAATGCCATCATATAATAAAATTAATAGAAAAGCAGTGTTGATTTTTATTACCTCATTATAAACATAAATATTTTCAAAATGTGAAAGAAGTTATATTTTTCAACTAGACACAGGCACTATATTCCTTTTTGTTTATTAGGTTTGTTATTATTTTTTTATTTCTTTGATACGGCACTGAATGACTGAATACTTAAGTACTTTTACAATGAGCTCACACACTCATAATATTGCATCACCAACGCATTACGTTGAAATCAAACCTCTCTAGAAGTGTACGGTGCACGGCACGTATAAAATAAATAAAAAAAATAAAAATAATAACAAACCTGCGCCCGCTTGAGAATGCAGCCCGTGTTCTCAAACGCAAGAAGAAAACAATGGATGGCCCTGAAGAAACGCGGGCACACGCAAGGGGCGGCCAGGAGCGCCACGTTTGGAGTCCGTGACGCTGGCGGCGCGGCGCTGATGTTTTGACAGGTCAGCGGTATCATCGTCCGACGGCATCGACCGACGCGGGGGGAAGCGCTAGGTTGTCATTGTGAGTGGCCACTAAAAGCCGTGCTCGTTTTCCCCAGCCCTCATTTCGATAGATGCACGAGGAAAGAGATCGTTTTTTGTTATTGCGGTGGCAATCTTAGCTTTTTTTCGATGCAAAATATTTTATTTTATACTGATACGTATACTGATAGCTTGTTATTGACTGCGATACAGAGTTCGATAAACTGCATCACTTACCTGAATGGGGAGGATCGTGGCGACGAGGGAAATATGAAAACAGTTGAATGATGCCACGTTCTCTCTTATGGAGGGAATTATGAATGGGAATTGTAGGAAGGAAATATGAAAAGTCAAACCGAGTCAAGTTAACATCTAGTTAATTAATAAATAAGTAAATCTGAATAAAAAAATTAGGTAAAAAATAAAATTATGTATATACCAAGGGCGTTAACTGATTCTAATGATCTCAGGCGACAAAAAGACCTCGGGCCAAGGGCTCTCAGACATTTTGTCCGAGAGCGAAAATTTCTGGTTTTCAGATGTTGTTAACAATGCTTTAATCATAAACTCTGAAATAAACGAATGTTGGTAAAGAGGCGGGTAAGGGTTTCCAGGGCTCAAGAAAACGTGTACGTATAATATTCTTTCCATCTGGCACAACTCATGGCCACCACATAATCGCTCTCCAAAACAAGAATTCGGAGCATGCTGACATTATCTCGCTTGAAACTTCCAGAACTTACAGCTCGAGAAGGAAAATGGCGATGCATTAAGACTTGATAAGATGTCGTGGGTTTGGTAGACTCAAAGATGACAGAGGTCATAAAGATGTTTTGAGGAGTTTCAAAAAGTTATTTTGCGAGAAATCATTTTTACTCGTTGCACCAGAAATTTTTAGTTTATCTTTTCCTAAAATTACCCTTTTTATCCCAATTTTCCAAGGATGAAATATTATTATATGTTAATGATAATCGGCGATTTTGGTTGCTCATGCAACAATACACGTACTTTGTTATTTCCGAAACTGTTACGTTTGAAATTATCTTCATTTAAAGCCTTTTTTTTAATTTGAAGAGACCAGGGACAGAAGTCTCTTTATCAGGACTGTAGACAGGACATTCCTTGATCAATCTTCTTGGATTTCAGCTCGGAAACAGGCGAATCTATGCATTTGTTTATGCTCGTTTGCGGTTACTTAGGTTACGAACACTTGCTTGTAAATCTGCAGAAGTACATACTACGTATAGTGAGTGAGTGAGTGAGTGATCTTTGGGGTTTTATTCCTGGCACGCCTGTCTCTTGAGAGATTCTTCGTCCAGTTTTTATCTTCTTTCAGTAGTTTGTTGTTAAGTAGCGACTCCTCTCCCCCGTACAGGGACGGGGATTGGGAGTCGGGGAGGGAGAGAACTGTAGGGTAGTTTTATATGGAGGGGGTTTTGGTAGTAGAGGAAGGGGAGGGGAAGGGATTAGGGAAAGGAGTGGGATAGGGAGTAGGAAGGGTTGGGAGAAAGTAAGTGTCGTTCTTTGGTCCGTCGTGGGTCAGTAGGTTTTTTCCGTGGTTTTTTCGTCGTTAGTCGGTTAGTCTGTGTCCACCCTTTGGCCTAGGTAATGGAGGGGGGAGTTGCAGGATATCGAGGGGGTGTTTTTTCCGTGTATGTCTGGGAGGATTACGGAGGATATGGTGGTGGAGTATGATTACATTTCTGAATTGGGGATCGGTGATGAATTTTTGTATGGTTTGGACTGAGGAATTATAGAGGTATGTGAGTATACGAGGCATATTGTGTAAGTCTCTTAAGTTATTAAAACGGGTTAGCGGAGGGGGGCGGAAGATAAGGCGGTGTAGTGTGACTGCAATTTCTTTTATCGCGTTCCTTCCGTTTTGTCACTCCTTTTCTTCAATCCGTTTGTGCAGTCGCGACTGTAATTGGAAAGCATGGGATCTCTACGTGGGTTACAATTCAACATCCGTTTTCAAATCGCGCAATTCACTTGTGTTCTTTACACGAACACATCCGGTATTTTGGTTCCTCCTTAGCGCCGTTCACACATTTTTCATCCCCTTCCTCAACATAACATCTCTCATACTGCCTGCAATGCGTATGTGTATGCTTGATTAATCATATATTATTCTACAGTTCCTACTTCCACAGCTGTTTCCTCCGACTTCAGGAGGTATATAAGGAATGAGAAGGTATAGGTGGGACTCTTTTCTACTTGAAAAGATGTATGTCATTCAAACTTTCTCTCGCTCAGCAATTACCACACTGAATACAATGTACTGATTGTATTTACTAAGCTGTCCGGGTGACGCCGCGTCCACGGCGAAGGTGCCGAAGTTTCGGTCGCCATTCCGCGACCTTCCTCAGGGCGTAATGCCTGCATTACGCATTGCAATGCATTACGCCCTCAGGAAGGTCGCAGAATGGCGACCGAAACGTCGGCACCTTCGCCATGGACGCGGCGTCACCCGGACAGCCTAGTAAATACTGACTCCGGCCGCGGAAGCCTACGCTCTCAAATGTACTGATACTTACATTTTGCATGATGTTTTTATCTTTCCGTTCGTAGTGTGAAGTATTATTCTTTACGTTTTACTTAGATATATGTTTTTTGGCATACAAATATTACTAAATTTTATTAATAATTATATTATTAAAGTATAATTAAAGTATACAAAGCGTCAGCACATTCGTAAGCAAATTGCATAATCGAAGTATCAGTGGATATATTCGCACAAATGGGTTGAGATTGCCCTCGAGGAAGATTTCCGACAATTTCCAAGAGATTATGATCTCCAGGTACTCTTTTCCTGTTGATTGTTTCCTCATGGCGTCCCATCGTAGTGACTTTTGGATAGCGGTCTTGGGGAAAATACTTTCTGGGCGGAAATGATAAATTTCTTACCGTAATGTTTTTCGTATTCAGTGCCATATCCATTAGTAATTTGCCTCTTTCGAACAACAAGTCCACAATATATTGAAAGTTTGAGGCACAAGCCTCTACAATAATGAACGAAAAGAAAAACTATTCACTTCCACACCCGTTGCTCTACAAAAATGACAAAATTATTATATTAAATTTTAACTCTAGTGACGAAGTAAATTTTATATACCCACAATTATGATATATATCATAATTGTGTATATAGACTTCACATTATTAGTTATTCTGAAGCTACTTGTGAGAAAAAGCTCAATAAATATTTCCATTGTTTGCGTAAATAATTTTTCCAAACTTACGAGTCTTATCAAAAATTCTCATGATGATTATTTCTGATATGTCGTTAGGCAAAAATAACGAATTATTTTTACAGTAAAATAACTATTTTCGTCCAAGTCATTGTTGTCGATTTAGAATCGAGACATGATGTTTGGTCGTTCAAAGAAGAAAACTGAGGGGTAAAATTCTCAATACAATTTCATCTTGCTAATAGAGGATGCATCAAGCTAATAGAGGAAACAGAAACCTCAGTGTTCATAAATAGAACAAAGAGAATCTCAGAGTAAAATATTGTTAATAAATACAGGATCAAATTAAGACTAATAATTTCCAGTACTCTACAATATCTCAATAGATCTCGCGAGATATTGTATTCTGTAGCAAATGGGCATGGAATTGTTCTCATGACTAATACGGAAAAGTCGGGATGTTCTGGTTTGTTTGGCTCTATTGATGCAGATGTCAGCTAATTACTCCATCGTGGAGAATAGATCGACTGTAAGCAAAGCGAAGTCCCAGTTTTTGACGCGTGGCCATCAATACAGCTTTAAATTGCTAGAATAATAAAATAAAGGAGAGCGATAAAAAGGGGAAGAAACCCAAGAAGAGGAAAAGAAAGATTTAGATTTAGATTCATTCAGTGAAAAAACCAGCAAAAACTGTATGTGTCGTAGGGGGGGGGGGAAAGATTATCTGCGCACGTTTTTTTGAGTTCCAGAATCTCTGCCAGTCATTTTAACTATAAATAGTTGTAAGATGAGTCAAAGTTTAACATAAATAAATAAAAATAAAGTTTAAAAATCGCAAGATTAGCTATATATGAAAAATAGTCATTTTCGCTTCTGAATTATAGAAAACGTGTTTGCATTTGCTAACAAAATAGCAACTCGCTCTTACCTCTACTCTTACCACTACAAGCAAAAGGAGAGTTCAACAGAACGTGGGCATAGTGAAGCTACATTTACGTCCAACAGCATTTGCTCAATGCATCAGGGAAACTGGACAAAACCTGGTCGAGATGGGGGTCATTGACCCGGAAGCTGAAGTACATTATTTGTTACAAACATATTAAGTCTTTAAAAAAAACTTTTAGAAGGAAAAAATGAGGAGTGGAAGTAGAAGAGAGAGAAGGCCAAAGAGGAGAACATGAAGAAATAGTAAAACGAAGAGGAAGAATACGAAGTGGAAGTATAAGATGGAAATAGTTTCAATCGTATTGGTTCTCGATAACGAGTTCAGCGCGAGGTCAGTAGCGAAGATCCGATTATTGTGGCCTCAATTCTAATTCCACAGCAGCCGTGAGAGTAGTAGACAAATCTACTTATGTGACTAATGAGACACGAGGGAGTCGCGTGTTGCGCTGCGCAAGGCTGGGCAATTCGTCGCACAAGGATGAGTAAAGGCGAGAGTGAGGGGGCTCAGAGGTGACGTACGGGTCAACAACGTGCAACGCTAAGCCGATTGAGTAGGTCAGTTCTTGGAACGGGATACTCGACGACGAAATGACCTGTGCCCTCGAAAAATTGCCGAAGCGATTACAACACTGCAGTACCTCAACGTATTCCACAAGAAAAGATGGCGTTGATTAGTCATGCAACCAATTAATTCTCACATAAAATAGGAAAACCGAAAACAAAAATTGAATTTTCTTAACAAATTGATCGATAATTCCATGCTCAACTCCACGGTTTGATAATATTCGATCTCTAATTTGTCTCTGACATACTCTAATTCAAATTGGGATGTACAGAAGTTTAATGATGGAAACTGCTTAACTGAATGCTAAATAGTCACTGTATTTTACAAATTACTGCATTTGTCAGAGGTGATGAGAAGCACTGCTCATTCATGCTTTCTCGGTTCTCTCGACAGAAAAACATCTACAGTCGTGCGAAACCTCAACGACTTAATTCACGTAAAAAGGGATAAATAGAGGCGCTACAACATATTATATTTTGTAATATTACATATTACACTTTCTCGCATTATTTCAAATTGCTCCACTGTACTACTACATATACATGTGAAAGTGTTTTCAACCAGAAAACATGTTTTCCACAGTTTTTTAGTTTCATGCGTTTTTCTTGTATGGTTACGCTAACTTAACATGCTTTCATTATACCCGAACTTAACTTTAAGTTAGCGTACCCACCTTTAGTGTTGAATATTTTGATGTTATGCATCGGTAGAAAATTTTTAAATTTGGATATACATTAGTTCTTAATTAGAACAAAATTCTGGGATACTGTTTTTCAATTTTGTGAGAAGTGTGTATGCTAACTTCACTGATATCGTCAGCCCTACATTTACGTTATTGAAACGCCATGAGTTCCAAACTCGGGCCGACGCTTAAAAACATAATTGTCACAACCTAATATCTCCAATATGAAATTTTCGTAATTTTCAAAAATACGAAGAATCACCGAAAATTATGCTAGTACCATATTTTTTACCGCCTTTTGCTAAATACGAGAAGAAACGTTATGAAAAAATGTTGAGAGATTTTTGAGAAAAAATTAGAAATTGCATAAATTTCAGACACAAATAACATAAAAACTGTTCGTTTCTTTAAAAAATGTGTAAATGACTTTTTTTTAAGAGCTAATTTTTTTCAACAGACTTGGCCTCGAGCAACAATATTCTCAATTTTGTAGTTTTTAAATGTTAACTTTTTGCAATTTTCGAAAATACGGATACTTCACCCAAAAGGGTACCTAGCACCACATTTTTTATCATACCTTGATATATACAAGGAGAAAATTTAAAGAAAACATTTGAAGCAGTTTAAAATAATTAAAATTGACCTTATTTCGCGCAAAAGTACACAAAAACTACTTATATTTTCGAAAAATTGAAAATGACCATATTTCAAGATCTGACTTCAAAGAACAGATTTCGTTATGGAAAAAATATCCATCTTCAATATTTTAGGAAGATGTGAAAAAACATTTAACTCTTTGCAATTTTCGAAAAATCGGCAATTTTAGAACATGTGACCGGCAACTATTCTCTTAAGAGTCCTTTACGCTATCCAAGGACAAAGTTAAATCCAAAAAAATGATGACGTTTTTGAGAAAATGTTGAAAATGTTTTTGAGACTTCAGGTAAAGTACCGTCAAAAATCAAAATATCTTCCCAGAGCCTGGAACCTTCGTTTAGATCGGTTGGAGAGTATTAATTTTGGGGAAAATCGGCTGAACGGTTAGCGTTGACCACAGACGGACGGGCGGACAGACGTCTTTCCGTCAATCGACCTTTCGGTACCAAGGTCCCACTAACGTGGATTCTGACTACACCACGTGTTACAGCAAGTAATTTACTACATATGGAACAGAATTTATCCAATTATTGGATACCAGAGCCCGACAATAAGACTTTTTCTGTAGAAAATTCGCCGTTTCACGGTGCGCGATTACAATACTTTCTCTTCCTACATTCGAAAGGATAAGAAAGTAAAAATGCTCTCTGAAATATTATTTCGTCATGTTGACTCCTTTCGGAGTCTCCACCTCAACTTGACAAAACTCATTTAATATTGCTAACTACACGAATATCTTGAACTCTGAATAGATGAAATAGAAAAAAGAAATGGAAATAAGTTTGTAGTTAAATGAAGTATGTAGAAAAAATAAAACAATATTATTAAACACATTTAGTCAGTCGAAGTTGTTCACAGTGTCATTTGTCACGCTAATCATATTTTAGGTGCTTACAAACGCTTGTACACATAGTACGTACAAGGTGAGAATAGTGTCAAGGGTCATTTACAAGGAGACTCCCAATTACCCGGTCCCGCCATTGACAATCATGAATCACAATGAACAAATATATAATTAGGTGAATTTACTAACAACCTATTCAGATCACAGATCCCGAACCAGCAATTCCAGAAACGGCAACAGCAGCTACAGTACTTACGTAGACGAAGCACGTTGTTCGGCCTTCTCACAGTAGATGGCGTCAGTGATCACGAGCCTGCACAGGTTCCCCGGGACGCCAAGAGAATGCTGCGCGACGCTGCAGATCTACGGCCTGCCCACGCCAGAACGCTCTACCAACAATAGTTGGAACTACTCAGCAAGAGGTTGCATGTAAAGGAAGAGTTTGCTCCTTTTTTGGAAGAACTCCACATCCATTAATGTTATGTTTGTCCCGCACAGCAGGAAATCGACTAGATTTATATATTCAACTCTGATTTTCAGAGCTGGCGTTATAAAAAAAATGTTTACATTTTTTAGTTTATTTCATTTGGTAATGTAAGTGCGGCTTATTGTTTGTTCATAATTTAAGAATACTAATTTGTGTTATTGATATGTATTACAATAAAAGACAAATGGCAAGAGAGAATTGATTTTAGCTGATTGAAACTAAAATATGGTTCTAGAAAATGTACATATAACTTTGGTATGTTCAGGTGAGTTATTTCAGGGGCTAAAAAACAAACGAGCATGTTCCTCGTAAAAGTACAGCAATAAAGAATTCCTTTGTAGAAACAGTATCAAAAACACAGATTTACGTAGAAAGATTGTTGTAATTTTTTGATTTCGTCGTAGTCTATATATATCACTATGGAACTTTATGCGCTTCCCAGACTGGAAGCGCTCTTGTAGAGAGCATTAGCATTTTTTGTGAACTCCAAGTGTACTGCAATTCTGACGGCCGGCTGACGGTACCAAGTCCTGACGGCCTGACATCGGGCGCGTTCCTAGGGTGGCTCGCTAGGGCCTCGTAGATCTGTCCTAATTCGCACCCCTCTTCCATCAATTCAACTTAGGGAAACCTTTTCCCATCTTCAGTGTATCTACAACAATGCAAAAGAAATTATACCAAAAACATTGAAGTGTGAAAGAACAAAAATAAATATATTAAATATATTTGTACGATAATTTAATGACAGAAAAAATGACTTGAAACATTTCTCACTAATCAAGCAATGTCAATCCCAATAAATATCCGTAGCAGTTGTTTTTTAAGTTCGATCAACGTTGCTTAGGTGGTACATACTTTTTTAAAGTCATTTTTCTTTCATTAATTTTTCATACAAATATATTTCATACATTTATTTTTGTCCATCCACACTTCAATGATTTTGATATAATTAATTTCGCATTGTTGTAAATCCACTGAAGATTAGAAAAGGGTTCCCAATCTTTGACTTTCGGTACTATTTTAATGAATATTAATACTTTGAATTGTTGTGGTTAGATTAATTCTTAATTCATGTTATAAATCATCACACAATCTCTGTTCCTACCAATGATTTTTTTCCATTAATTATTTCGTTAGGTTACAGTTCATTGGATCAATATGAAAAGAGAAGGCTGGACGTTACGAGACTAATAAATCAATGTTCTTGAATAACAGTCCTCTTACATCTGCGGGCGTAACAGTGCCACAAAAACAGATCATTTGTAACTTGCTGCAATCGCAAGATTTGACAGCGATTTTTTTCTAGAACTTATTGATGTATGCTTTTTAAATATCTACCGCAGAATAAATGCAAAGAACACAATTGTATTTTACTTCTCTAAACAATTCATGTAGAATTTTTTCATGAACAGGCATGTCTTTTTGGATTAAATGGCATCCATTTATTCATCTGTTTGATGCAAAATATTTTCGTAGTTATTTCACAATTCAGTTCAGATTGATGTGTAAGAAATCTCAGGTTTGACAAATATAATCGTAGTTGTCACAGGAAGCATAAATTTCTCTGCAGTGGAAGAAATTGATGATGAAGTTAGTAGCTGTTTTTATTTAACAATCTTAATTGGTACTATATTTACATTAGCAATTCATCTATTATTTCCTTTTATTGAATTATAAAACTGCTATAATATTAACATTATTATTATCAGGTAAGTGTGACAAAGTGTGGTAGTGTGATGATAAGAATAGATTGAGGTCTGATGGATGTAGTGGAGATGTTCCATTACCATGCAAGACGCAAGTGATAAAATAATCCATCGAACCGCCTCGAGGCCTGAAATGCGGTGATAAAGCACTACCGCACTACCTAGGTCGATAATTTGTTTTCATATATGTCATAATTAGGTAATATTCATACGCCGTGCACTTTTCTTGAAAGATACAATGAGACCATCATGTTAAAAGTCATTTATTAATACATGGTAATACATACATAAAATATTCTCTAAAATTTTATGGCTCGTTTATACTGGCGCCAAACTATTGAATGATAATAGCTAAGATAATGTCTCACACGTCAAACTCAGCCTACAATGTTTAAGAAAATATGCTCTTACTTTGGATGATTGCTTCGTAAAGTCGTAATGAACCTCCAGGGGTTATCGTCAGTTTACCAAATCGGTGGTTGTTCTTGCCAAATATGATCTCTAGAAAAAATGATTGAGGGAATGGCACGAGTTAAGTATTTACATAATATCTAAGTTGATGAGAGATAAGTGAGCTTTAAGTGGATGAAAACCATCCAAGAGGCCCAATAATCCAGTGAGTGATAGATACGTACGATTTATTGTAATTAAAAAGTTTATAACCAACAATTACTACATAAAGAATGTTTCCGTTATTTCCATAAAAATTAGTTTGAATAACGTCACGGAAGTATTCATTGTCCCAAGGATGCTAGCATATTTTGCCATTGTTACATACTTGGTTATTGTCTACCATCTTCAGGAAACAGAAATAGTAAGTCTAAAATTTAATAATTATATTGTTAAATGTATTTTGAAAGGGTACGATTCTTAAAAATGTATAAAAACTGTAAATCTTATAATAGTAGTAGAGGGTTATCCACTACTGATTTTTTATATATCCAAGACAATATTCAGGCATTTCGTCTCAAAATCTTACGTACGACCAACCTACGATTGAGTACATTTGGTTTTCGAAACACTCAAAGGTTTCAAAGGGTGCCATTCTTTCAATCCTTTCCCCATTTGTAAGAACTCCATAGCGAAAACATAATTAATCAGTATGATTCATTGTAGACTTAAGTTAGATATAATCGCTAGAAACTCTCATAATAGTTTTAGAATCAACTCTTTTTTCATGCTTGGCCGTTACAAAAAAGGGAGGGCCAAGAAAATCTTTCACATGTTGCTCTGCAATCTGACTAAAAATGGAAACTCATAATGCCGAATGGATATTTAGTTGACCATTGAAATTATGTTTTACTAAAAAAACTAAGTTTATGGCTATCCCCGAGTGTCTCGTGTATAATTGAGAGAAGGTAAACAAATGTCTCATTCTCTATGCAAAACCATTCTATTAAACGATTTCACGTCCATAGAAACATAATGGGATTGCTCAAAACTTGTACGGAACTTCCACGTTTCATAATGTTAAAATATTATAAAAACTATATTAAACCATATAAAAGGTCGCTCCTCTTACCAATGAATGTTTATTCTGAATGCATTCTACCGTTTAATTCAATAAATCATTCACTTACCCGAAGTCTCCTCAACCTCTTTCACCATAGAATTGAAAGCAGGGAGAGAGTCTTTTAGCCGTCCTTACCGAAGCTAGTTAGTGGGGTCTATACAACCAAGTCATTATATTTTTTATGCAGACTCGTTTTATTCCTATTCCTTTAAAACGTTGCATTAACTTAAAAACAGTCCTTCGTTTTCGTACGTTACGTAATTTAAGGAGTGTTCCTGAAAAATGGCAACAGAATCAAAGACCTCCAACGGCAAACGGCAAACGCTCAATTTCCAGATTAAAATCAAAATATAATTGACATGTTTCCAAAAATAATAAACGAACCATAGCCAAGCCCCTGCGTTGTCACTTGAAAGCGATGATCTCGGAGTGCCTAACGGCGGAGAGCTCCGAAGAGAAGCCGCTGATGGTAGTAAAGTCCGTCGCAGCGACAGGCAAAGAAAAAGTGTCCACGTTGCGCGTGTCCACCGACCCGGTCACCATATCCTTGATTCTCTGATAAAAATAAATATGGAATTGACACGTTCAAAAAGCCCTGAGTGGCTGAAAACTCTGAATGGTACAGTTCTTGTCAATTTCAAGTCGTCAGTTTCAAATGATCTTGGCTGTCCGGCAAATGCAAATGATCTTGGCTGTCCACTGTGACACCGCGTCGAAGAATGTTGTTGCGACGTTTCGACCATCTTGTCGTGGTCTTCCTCAGGCCTGGTCAAGAAGTGGACCATTCAGATTTGCGAAGGGTTTTTTGAACGTTTCAATTCAGACTTCTTCTCAATTTGGCCACCGCTATTCGCGACCTTCCGTGGCAATGTCTGAGAATCCAACAAGCGCCAGTTACGTACTTATTTTAATCGGATCAGAACTACGTCACACGTCCTACCACTTCAGTCGAAGCACTTTTCTTCGCTGTGCGTCCCGCTGTTGCAGAGTTACGGGGATAACGTCCCACTGATGGTGGTGGCAATCGCGGCGACTGCAGACAGCGCCATTTCCATGGAGTATGTATCCTTTGTCTTTTCTTCCGCGCTCAGCACCCCGAAGCACAACCTTAGTTCTCTTATCTAAATAAACATTGGATTTTACGTTCAAAACAACCAATGAATGGCAATCCTTAAAGATCTAACAAGGCCCAACCATTTTTTATTTTCACTTAGTATCTACACTACGTCTTAGCCCCAGCAACTTATATCGAACCACTTCATGGTGACCGCGTCGGCTCGCTTGCCCCTATTGGAAGGCTCCAAGGAGAAGGCGCCGATGATGGTGTGGTGCAAACGGCGTTCGCAGAGGGCACCACCTCCGTAGACTCGAGACCTTCATCTTGTCACGTGAACCCCCAGCCCCGAAGCACAATCCTAGTTCTCCTATTAAAATAAACACTGAATAGAACAACGAATGAATGTCACACCTTAAACATCTAACACACAGTTATTTGAATAGCGTCAACACTGCGCCCCAGCGCCCAGCCACTTCAGTCGAACCACTTCATGGAGACCGCCTCTGCGCGCCTGCCGCTGTTGGACAGCTCGGAGGAGAAGGTGCCGCTGATGGTGGTGGTGCCGGCGGCGGCCGCGGCGGGCGCCACCTCCGAGGAGCACGTGTCCTCCACCTCGTCGTGCGTCTCGAGGCGCCGCAGGTCCACCAGCGGCCCGAAGAGGCGCGTGGACGAGAGGCCGCCGTCGGGGGCGCGCTTGGCCGGGGGCGCCGCCCGCCGACGCGAGCGCTTCTTGCGGCGCGGCGCCTCACTACCCGCGCCGCCCGCGCCCAGGCTCGGGGCCGCCTGCTTGTGGCGGTCCGGCGCCGCCGCCGCCGCGGCCGCCGCTGGGGGAGGCCCGGCCGAGGAAGTGGAGGAGGCCGAGTCCTCGCGCTCGCTCGACGCCCCGCGCAGCACGCGAGGCTGCAGCACGTTGTAGGTGCGCTCGCGCAGCAGGCGAGGGGTGCTCCTGGAACAGAGGCAGCGCGGGGAGCGCTCATTTAAACCTGCAACGCCCAATCTTTTTACTATCTCGCTACCGAGTAGAGAGAAAGTTGTGTAATCCTGCGCGAAAAAACGGCAAATTTTCGGCAGAAAAGCTCTTATTACGGGGCCCTGGTAACGAAAACGTGGTTAAATCAAGTTTCTAAATTTAAGGGGAAAATCCTTTAACACGTGGTGTAGCAAGAATTCATATTTTGTGAATCCTTGACACTGAAAAATAGAATGACGGCAAAACGTCTGTCTATTTGTCCGTTGGTCCGTCTGTGAGCAACGCTAGCGGCTGAACCGTTCAGCTGGTTTCCCCCAAAATTGATATTCTGCAATTGATCAGTCTGATCTCGCAATGCCTGAACATGAAACCGATATTTTAATTTTGATGGTGCTGTACATGAAAATTCCTGGGACATTTCCTATTTTTTTTAAATGGCTACATCGTTTTTAATTAAATTTTGTTGTTGGATAGTGTAAAGAACGTTTAAGAGAATGATGCAGATCTCATGTTCGTTTAAAACCTTGATTTTTCAAAAATTGTAAAAGATCAACATTTTTTGGGGATTCTTTTTACAATCAAAATATTAAAGATAAAAATTTTTCCATTAATAAAATATATTCCTTAAAGAAAGATTTTGAAACAAAGTCAGGTACCATTTTTCCCAAATTTTAGAACTTTTTGCGTAATTTTGTGTGAAAATACGGGCGAGAAAGTGCTGCTTTAGCTTCGCTAGTTTTCATAACGCGGTGGAGGGGTCATTTAACCTTGCATTGACCAATTTTTTTTCCGTAACACGCAGTACCAAGGGAGGGTTAAAAATGTCCACCATCAATAGAACGTCATAGGCTTTATTTAAATAAACATTTTAATACGCGTCTTCATTTTCACTCGCACTATAAATTCAGATGTCATTTTCCTCCGGACTCTTCAAAATGATCATCTAATTCAAGTTATAAATCTGATTCTGATATGTATTTACTGATTTCGTTACTGTACCCTGGCTTGAGAAAAGACTGATCAATACTATTGACTAAAAGTAAAACTGTTTGAAATATTTTACAATCTTCAACGATGGAAAATAAATTTCATTTGGAGAATAAGCCTCATTCTTCAGAAATAATTATGTTTCCTACAAATACGTTGGTTACAAGTCAGACAAAGGTAGGATCATTTAGTGCCCACCTCGTGTTTCTGACTTTATAATTTTATTGTGACATTTACTAACTTAACAGTCATTACGGAACCATAAAATTCAGTCTATTTCTGACACAAAATCAGAATATAGTTGTTTGAATCGCATTACTCCAGTTTTTATGAGAGTTTTAAAACCGTGTGGTCATAAAATGGCTCTCCCTTGGTCGATGTACGGTTAAGGACGCATGCTCCGTAAGCCGGCGGACAATTGACCCGATTTTGGCCCAAACTTTTTTCGGGGGATGTCGGACGATTTTTTTCCGATGAGCCGGATACTTTCAAACAAGTGATGATAAACGGAAATAATCAAAGCGAACCCTAACGACCTCTAACTTCCGACGGCATCCGTAAACATCGGCTATCGGACGAAAATCTGTTTCGTTTGATTTTGTTTCCCCGACGTCGACCGACGTAAATTTTTGTCAAAATCGGCTCTACTGTGACCGTTGCAAATATAGTAGGTCTGAGCTAGCAGGGTGGCACCCATCCAGGTTTATTTGAGGGGACGTCCCTTTGGGGCGTTGGGTGCCGATCTATCCGTCTCCCAGACACACGGAGCCTCTGTACTCCCGACGGGAGAGACGAAATAGTCCCATGGCCTAGGTGCCCATCCCGTGTGACTCAAATCCGTCCTGCTGTGAAATTTGGGGACTCTCCATGCTTGCACGCAGCGCCATTGAAAAGCATCAACTGAAGCGGTGTTGGTCGCTTTGTTACGAAATTGTATGTATAATGAAAGAGAATAATTGCAGTCTGTCTAAAAACAGGTTTTCTCGAAAACAATATTCATGTTTCACATAGATTTGTTTCATAAAATTAGTTTTTTTTTTCTTCAAGAGCTGTTTTGTTATTTATTATACTCCTTATACTGCATGTTTTTAATTTTGTCAATTGTAATTGTAAAGGAGAATCGTAAAGAAGGGATCATCATGGAGTTTGTACACTTGTGGGGGGAAGTACAAATTTAAATTAAAGTAAAATATTATAACTTATAAAATTAAAAACTAGTAGTGCAGGAGGGAATACTCTCTTGTATTATTTTTAACTTCTGTAATTTTCAAAACTTCACAGAATTCAACAAAAATTAGACCTGTACCATTTTTTGGGAGTCCTTTGATATATTCTGAAGAAAATGAAGACAAAATTTGGAGCCGATATTGATATTTTTTATAAACTTCATTAATTTCTAACAAAAATTACACCAAGAATTTTCTGTCTAAATATCGCCTGTTTTTGCCCAAAATTAGCATATTTTATCTTTACTACGTACGTCTGTATTAAGGAGAGGAAGTAAAAAGTAAAAGAAGATTTTTCATGATGTATTATATACAATGGGTGGTGTAATGCGCAAGGTAGGTAAATTAACGGACTTGTTCAAGAGTCTTTAATTACGGAATGACATTATATAATAGTAATTTACGAAGTAAGTGTCGTAAGGTCTTACGATACGAATATATAAAGTTTTATTCATTTTATAAAACATTTACATTTGTTACATTTGACTACTCATTCTGGAAAATATAACAGACTGACGGTATTTTAAGTAAATGCAAGGCCGTGGATTATCAGAATATGTTTCAATAATATTGATAACGAAAGATTTCGATTCAGTAACGTTTCACTTTAGATCATCAAAAAGGATTAAAAAATTGAATTCAGAAAATGTGTGAACATTAAAAAATACTGTTATTATTACTTTTTACTTGGGCCGTAATATTTCTTGAGGTAGTATCACCCTTCGAACAGTCGCTGACCGAAACTATCACATTCCGATCAAAACGCCGTTTTAATCTTATGATCGATAACTCAATCGACAAAAATTTTTCCGCGTTTCAGGACATCTAGTTGTTTGGTACGGATATCTCCTCAACTTAGAAAGCTATTTCAAGAAGGCAATGGCACACTTCCAGGTTGCTAGGTTGTCGGTCAGCACATTGCGAGGTCGTCGTGATCATAACACGCGAGAAACAGACACTCAACCCTATTCACAGCCCACTTGCAATTCCGGCCAAAACCGTCAGTCGATAAACGCTATAACGGCATCGGCCATCCAATAGACATACTGGAAGGCCTGGCCTAACCGCGCTCTGACTCTGCAGCGACGCCGATGGGGAGGACCAAAGGTTCGAATCCCCACGGCGGCGAGTTTTGCGACACAAGCTATATAGCTTGGACGTATTGAAACTGCATGGAGGAGAATTCTAGCGGTTGTCTGGTCTGATTGGTAGTTTTCAGTGTTTTTTTAATGAATAACATCAGGCAAATGGCGGAGCAGCATCAGGGCCGTGCACGATTCTTTTTCCTCATTCTTGCCCCCACCTCTCCCCTTATGAACGCTTATTAAATGCACAACAATATCTCAATGGAGCTGGGGGTGCTTCGCTGGGAGAGATATCTAGAGGGGGAAAAGTATCTCCACCTCCTGGGATATATCATGCACTACACTTGTGGGACTAATGACCACCATATTTGACGCGCCCAGAAAAACCGAACGTAACATAACTGTAACAGTAACTATCGCGAACAGTTAGCCGACAGTTCGCAATGAAGGTCACGAGCCTGCGAGGGCAGTTGAGGATAACGGTGGAGGAAGGATACAGTCTCCAAGAAAGCACCAGCAGGAACAGCACAAAATAATGTGTATGAAACAAATCAAACGAATTTGTTTTCAAAATTGAAATTGCAATTGTTTATAGTTACTTTCTAAAACTCGATTCGAAAAATAATTAATGATTCGAAATACTTTCCTGAAAAAATCATTTTCTTACATTTCAAGTACTACTACCATAAACTGCATTTTTTTATCAGCAGAAAAAAGAATTCGCAGAAGAGAAGCAGAAACTGTGCACGAACAAACAAATATGAATGTTCATCAGATATGAAAAATATTTGTCAAAAAATGTGAAAAAGAAATGTGAAATTATAATAGAATATATTGTGATATGAGAACTCTTAACATTTCGTATGTGTACTTATGACGACATTATCAGCTATTGATATAGGCCATATATTTTTTAAGAACGAAAAAAAAATTAGTCACAAACTAGAAGATTATGACCACTTCCATCATTTTACGTAAGAAGTAATAGCACAAAGCATGTCCAATGGATTGACGCAAACCGGGCGAGGAAGGAGTATTCTTAGAGCGTACGCTCACGCGATTCTCCCGACGTTTCATTATTCTGCAGAACGGAACACGAACTCCGAACTAAGTAATTATGTACAAATAGCTTTCTACCGCTACTTAAGCTTGAAAAATTTCCATATAGGAAAATACCTTATTCGAAATTTCCAACAAATATCATTTCGAAGTGTTATCCCACGTCAATTGCATAAAACATTCCTACGTTCGTAAATACTTCAGTCATCGGCCATGATACTTCTTATGGCGATGAAAAGAAATACGGCGTACAAAGAAATCAATATATTCTGTTTTGGGCAGGGAGAAACGATTATCTAAAATACAAGCATATTGCCAAATTTTCAACGGAAGAAAATTGTGTTTGAATTAGAATTAATTAACTAATTAATTGAACACTTGCACTTGCCCGCGAACTGATTTGCTGTATTTACAATCTACGAAATATTCTTAGCTTTTCAGGCAGTAAGATAAATTTTCGAAAATGGAAGTTTAAATAGAGAACTTATCATAGTAAAGAAAGTCAACTTACAGTGATTCCATTTTGTTACATAACTTCATTTACAGTATAACATTCACAAATGGGAAGCTAATAATTCTCTCTAAAAATACATATCACTTTCCATATTTCTGCTAGCTCACCCGTTACGACCAATCATCGGAATGAATCGCTTTGACTAATTTCGATAGATAATCTTGAGTACGCAAAGTTCCTGCAAAGTTCAATTTGTACTTTACCCGATTGCACAATGATAAAGAACCTGTCCGAATATATTTTTGGTGTTTTAATAAGTGTTACAATTCAAACCGGATAAGTTAATCTTAGAGCCAACATTGCCGCTGTCTCTTCAGCGACTTTGTCCGAGAGGTCCACAGTTCGAGTCCCGACGCTGGCGGATTTTCGACATTACCTGAACAGTTACGTCGAATTCACCCGCTGTCTGGAGGATAATTCTAATGTCCAGATGCTCTGATCGGTAATTTTTGGTGGTTTCCAGGCGAAAATTGAAGCAGTATCCTAACTAACAGGACAACAGACCGCGTGCGATCTTTCCTTCCACTTCATTGTTTTATCTTCTCCCCTTACACATACACTTATATGCACAACAAACTAGGAAGTTGGAAAATAGCCCTGGTTAGTATGAGCGGACCCTAGACTGAACAGGAAATAATTAAGTTTATAAACGAACAATGAACGATTTAATCAGTAATATAATTAAGGTAGTAAACTGTTAAGTATTAAGTAAATCAATAATAATAATAATAACAATAATAATAATAATAATAATAATAATAATAAAATGAAAATGTGAAATAATTAAATAGGCAATAAGGGGCAAAGGGGAGTGCCGCAGTTAGAAAGTAATGTACGGAATTCCAGAGGTAGATCAACGGGGGCATTAAAAAATTGACTTTGCACAAAAACCATATGAATTTTTTAAAAAAAAGTAGTACATTTCTTAATCATATCAATAAATTTATATTTTGAAGAAAATTATTAACACCTGAATACTGTGAAATAGTAAAACCTATCGATAAAATGTAATAAACAGAATGAATACGTAAATTTTAATTTCTTTCTCAGAATTTTAATTGCCGGCCAATTCATCTTCTTCTATGTAAAGTTTGTTCAATCTTAGGATAATTTAGAAAGATTTCCGCTAAAAATATAAATATAAAAAATTCTATATTTAATACCAAGGGTTATTTTTGACTAATGTAGGCAGGTCTCCTCGGGCTACCTCGCCATTAAAACTAGAGATGCTTATCATCTTTTCACGTCAGTCAGGACAGAAGGCCGTTCCGCCGAAAGTATAGATAGCGCCTTGACTGAAAAGTTGACGTTTCCTGTCAGTTAAGCTTCATTCTTGGAATGTCTGTTCAATAAACCTTTGTCATGAACATGACGAAAACTTCCTTGTTCAATAAAGTGACAGAGGAACGATATTGTGGTTTTCTCACGTCATGTCAAAAGACAATCTCAATACAGGAATCGAGAAGCATTCATTTTTCGAATTCTCCACAATTTTTAAGCCACAAAATAATTCATATTTCTCAGGTCCGAATTATGAAATATCTGAAGGAATCCTAAGAATGACTTAAGCTATTCCTAAGAGTCTCTCCTATTAACGTTGAAATGTTGAACACTTGTCTTCAAAATTAATGTAAAAATAAATTTTAATATTTTCTTTTCTAAAAATTGATGTTAAACGTTTTAAATATTTGTATACTAATATAACATTTTTGTTAACGAAATATATTCGCGCCCTTATCTAGCGAAAACCTAAACATGTGTTTAGTTTGCTTATGAAATAATTTACCGTAAATCAGCGGGGGCTACAAGGGGGAGGGGGCAGCTGGTGCAACTTGCCTCAGGGCCCGACTTGATTGGGGCCCCGAATGTTGTTCATTCAAAAGAAATTTAAAAACTTATTAATCTGCATCTCAATTTAACGCTTTAAATTTTTACTGAGAGGCTGAGAAATGAATTCTGTTTATGAATGGGAGGAGGAGGGAATGTTTTGTTTGAAATGAGGAGCTCCCGATGATCAACTGGCCCAGGCCCCTGGTTTTCTCTGGGTGTCCCTGACCTTGATACTTCTGCTGATACTGTAGATACTTCTACTGTTCTGCAGATTGTAGACGACAAAAATTCGAAGTGTACAAAACCTTCCTTCCTGAGAGGGATTTCAGGATCCACCCCTGTAGAGCATTTCACGGCAAGGCGTCTTCGCGTACCCCTCCCACACAAGCGCGCTCCGCTGCGACTCTACCTTCGCTTACCGCGTGCTGTCGTCGGAGGCGGAGCCGCGCTGCGGCGAGGGCGGCGCGGAGGCCGG